>LSYV01000008.1:2486215-2503397 GCA_001584585.1 Gonium pectorale | reverse complement strand
GCCAAGCCGTCGCGGCCAGGCTCGCGCTGCGCTACGCGGCGCTGCGGTCGATCGGCATCGTCGTAGTCCCCACGGCGGCCCGGGCCACCTTCGCCGCCGCCGTCCCGACGGCGCTCCTCGTCCCGTCCGCTGTAGCGGTCCCCGACGTAGCGGTCGCCCGCCGGCCCGCCGGCGCCGCTGCGGGGCGGCGGCGCCCGCACGGGGCTGCGGCTGCGGCTGCGCGCGCGCCGCTGCAGCGCCGGTCCTGGCCGCTCGCCGTCCAGGCTTTCGAATCTCCGCACGCCCCCAGCTGGAGGAGCGCCACCGCCGCCGCCGCCTCCGCTGGGCCCCGAGCGCGGGTTACGCTGGGGCTGGGGTTCCGCATCCTCGTAGTCGTAGTCCTCAAGCGGTCTGTCGGGACGCAACGGCGGCATACCGGCATTGGCATGTAATAACGGCGGCCGCTGCACGCATCCATTGACAAGTTGCAATGCCCGATAGCACTGAGTAGTCCCCGCAAGCGTGTAACACACTGTCAGAAAAGGTGCCCTGTGCCACCCACCATAGCTGGGCCCGCCACTCACCCGTCGCCGTAGTCCTCCTCGTAGTCCTCCTCCCCATAGCCGCCGTAGCCCGCTGCCTTGTCCTGTGGCGCCTGCTGCGCCACCCGGGGCTGCTGCCCTCCCTCCGGCGCGCCTGCGCCGGCGGGCGCAGCGCTCTTGGGCCGCTCCTGGTCCTTTTCCTTTTCTTTCTCCTTGTCCTTCTCGCGGCTCTTGTCCTTGTGCTTCTTGCTGCGCTTCTTTTCCTTGTCACGATCCTTGTGCTTCTCCTTCTTGTGCTTCTTGTGCTTGGACCGGTGAGACCGGCCTTCCCTGCCGCCGCCGTCATCGCCCACCGCAGGCCCCTCGAACGTGGAGCCGGCAGCGGCGCCGGCGCCGGTGCTGACGGCGCCAGCATCGGCGCCCGCGCTGGACTGGGGCGACTGGGAGGCGGGAGAGTGGCGGTCACCGCGGCCAGACGTCTGTGGCTGCTGCGGCTTTTGGCGCTTCTTCGCCGCCGCCTCAGCCTCGTCTGCGCTGCTGCCGCTGCTGGCGCCACCGTCCTCGCCGCCCGCCTCGGCGCGCCTGCGGACAGCACACGCGGGGAGCACACGAAGGGCCCGAGAGGAGTCGCTTCACAGTACGATCATTAGATGTGGAAGAGAACAGTTGGCGGCCACGAGTCAGGTGCCTGTGTGCTGTCGATGGCAGGCTCAGGAGGGGCCCGGACGCTGCGTTGGGCGCCGTGGGTGGTGCATCACCGCGGTTGGTACACTTGTCATGCGCGGCCCATGCATGTTTGGGCGGATGCGGCGGCGGGCGTGGCCTCTTCCACCACAGTTGCAGGATGGCAGCAAGCTGCCGTACGGAAACCTACACCACAAGCACATGACCCGCAGTGTGACCCACACCTGCACCCGATAAAACATCAACTGCACCCAAACGACTTGCACCGCGCACTCCCGCGCGCAAAATATGGTACAGTCTGAACGGTTGATGTTCCCAGGTTTGAAGAGCCCTCTGCGAACGCTACCACCCTTGTGCACAGGCCCCAAAAGATTGGATCTCGTCTTGTGACACTGCACGTAGCGCACCCAACCTCAAAGCTCCACACGTAGCGCACCCAACCTCAAAGTTCCACACAATAACCCACGCGGCCGGTGTCGGACTCCAGACCCGTGCGGACGAGGTTAACCACCCGCAACGCAACGCTTCATCTACATTATCAGGCCCGCAGGAACAGTAGCCATACCCACTGCAACGCAGCAAGGTGCGGCTCGCTACGGAGAACCGGGAGTGTGCACTCGGCGCATCGGGGACGCGGACCCAGCCAACCCAGTACGACCGCAACTCATGGAGGTGCTGGGCTTGGCGGACTAGAGTGACAGCCAACCGCGCGCCGTGCCGTGAGGCCGAACCCCGCTAGGTCATCTTAGCACAGGCACTCGCGTGGTGCGGACGTTACACGGTTACGCGGGTCTATCAGCGTATGCCGGGTCAGTCGGGTGCGGTCAGCCCCCGGTCACACGATGCCAGGCTTGCCAGCCCACAGGCGGCGAACGAACGCGTATGCGTCATGGCGTCAGGGTTACAGCGCTTGGTAAATCGCAGTGCAGTGTCATTGTTCGGTTCCAGTTCCGGCATTCAGGGCCGCATACGTTGCAACATTATTGCAGAAGAGTTGCATAACCAAGGCCTGGGCGTAAGGCATAGCAATGGGGCGACGTCCGGCCTGAAGCAACTCACAGGTCGCCTCGCACGGCTAGCGTGCGCCTCACGACCCACGCGCTGGTTCCCCTACTGCATCAGCGCACCAGCATCAACCGCCAAGGCTCAGGCCTTAACCTGGCTACCCACTCGCAACTTAGTGCAGCAGCAACTCCGCCTCAGACCTCGGCCATCCCTACCCCGCTTCTCAGCACAGGGTACAAGGCGGTGGCGCAGCTCTTCCATCGACGCCAACTTCAGCCAGCAGCCGGCCTGCCACGACGGCTGAGATGTCCAGGCAGCCCATGCCATAGGTCGCGTGTCGAGCCACTCTCAGGGACAGGCACGGCGGGCTCAACTGTCACATCCATCTCATCAATGGGAAGCGCCGGCGCCGTCGCCGGCGCCTGCCCGTGCAGGACCTTGCAGCATGGAGCGAGCATGGTGGTACCCAGGCATGCAATGCAGGGCGCGTGCTCCGCGTGGCGTGCGCGACTGCCGTGCTGATAACAGGCAGTGCAACTTGGAAAAAGTGTACAATTGCAGCGTGTACATGCGATACGACAAGTCGGTAGATGGGTTCACGCTGCGCATGACATGACACGGCAATCACAGGCTGGCAAGCGCACGCTGACACAGAGACGCGCGGCACACGGACAACGAGGCGGATTCCACGATGGTGGCATACGGGCAGTGCGGCATGCAATGCAATGCGGGAAGGCGTGGCCCCGCGCGGAGGAAAGCAGCACCTGATTGGAGACGCCGATCGCGACCGGCCACTCGGCTCAGCTCTCCCTTGCTCAACGTCGCCGCCACCACCCTCGGGCAGCTCCCGCGCTCCGCGGCTGGCCTCCTCGGGCGCAGCTCCGCCCCGTGCGGCAGGCGGCGGCTCGCTACCCGAACTGACGGCGGTGGGCGGCTCAGCAGCATCTGCGCTGTTAGGCGCTGCATCCTTTGATGTCGTGACCTGCGGAAGAGTCAGTGCATCGGAAGGAGCATAGGCACATCACTTTCACCGCTTGAACCCGGATAGCCAACACACCGCACGACAAGACCAATAATCACAGGAAGGCAACAACGCTGCAGCACTTAACAGCATATGCAGCCCGCACGTCCACACGGGGCACGCAACTCCCATAGTATGTCTTTCCAGCGCATGTACCGCAGGAGTGGAGGCTTTCGTGAGCTTGTGACTCCCTTCCGCCCTGCCACAAGCCAACCCTCTGTCCAGCCCCTCCTGCAACCGAATCCACCCTGGGCCCAGCCGATAGCCCTCATGCACTCGCTCACCTTTGCCACGCCACGCGCCTCCTCGCCCTGCTTCCGCGCCTCGCCCCGTCGCGGCGGCACCGACGGCGACCCTTCAGTGGCATCCTTGGCCCGCTGGCGCTCACGCTCCTTGTCCCTCCCGTCGCGCTCCCGCTCCCGGTCCCGCTCGCGCTCCTTCTCACGGCCCCGCTCCCGCTCGCGCTCCTTCTCCCGCTCCCGAACGTGCTCCTGTCCGCGGTCACGATCCCGCTCCTTCTCACGCTCGCGCATCCGGTCGCGTCCACGACCGTCATAATCGTCCCGCCCGCGCCGCCGCTTGGAGGCCGAGCGGGATCGCGACCGCGTCCGTGACCGAGAGCGGGAGCCGGAGCGCGAGCGCTTGGAGCGACGATCGCGGGAGCGGCTGCGCCGCCCGTGCTCGTAGCGATCCCTGTCGCGGCCACTGAGCTTCTCGTGGTGCCCCCGGCCGTGATGCCGCTCGTGCGGGTCGTCGCCGCGCCGGGCGGCGGCGGCGGCGGCACGGCGGCCCGAGCGCTCGGCGGCCTGCTTGATAGCCAGCGACTGCATGTCCAGGAACTGCCGCCGGGACAGCGGCCGCCCTCCACCGAACGCCCTGGAGTGGAGAGAGGTGCAAAGGTGGGCAAAGAAAGCATGTAAACATTGGTTGGCGCAGCAGATGGTGGCAAACCTACAAACTCTGCCTAGTGCGTGGGCAGCTTGCCCTGCACCAGCGGCGCGCAGCCCCCGCAGAGGGCCTGGCGCATGTGTCAAACTATACCGCTGGACTCCGGAAGCGCCCGAGAGACCCCTAGCTACCGGTAACACATGCTGCTTCCGCAGGTTACAGACGCGTGATGCCGTGACCTCGCGAGCAACCCGCACCTGAAGACGTCCGCCATCGCCATGTCCCCCGGCAGCAGGTCGCGCAGGAAGGGCAGCGCCATCATCAGCTCCCGCTCGCTGCAGCCCTGGCTGCGAATGGACGCAGGCACACCATCCCGCTCCAGCTCCGCGTCTCGGTCCACCGCCCGGTCAGCGCCGCCGCCGCGACCGGAGGTCGTCGCGGCGGGTGGCGGCGCAGAGGCGCGCATCGCGGCCGCGGCGGTGCCGCCCTCCATCACCCCGCCCACGGCCCGTGAACCGGTGAGGCGGGAGGGTGCGGGCGAGGTGGAGCGCCTGGCCGGTTCGTCAATAACCATGCCCAGGTTGAGCTTCACAGGCTGCTGTTGTGCGGCCGGCTGCGCGCCGTGGTCAAAGTCGTCATCAAACAGTTGCGGCTGGGCCGGTTTGATATCTGGCAACTCGACAGCCGGCTTCTGCTCAGCGGCTGAAGCTGTGACCGCCGTGGAGTCGGGCGCAGAGACAGAGGGTGCCGAGACCGGGGGCTTCTGGTCGATGTCCAAGGCGGTGGCAGGGATAAGGCTGCCAAAAGAAGTCATGGCGCCTGCAGCACCGGCTCCTGCGGCAACGCCCACGTCCGCCGCTATAGCGGTCTGCTCCTGTTGTAATTGCTGCTGTTGCATTAGCTGCTGTTGCAGCAATTGCTTCTGTATTAACTGCTGTTGCAGGGCGAGCTGCTGTTGCTGCTGCTCAAGCAATTGCTGCTGCCGTTCAAGGTCTTGCTGCTCCGCCGCGGCCGCTGCATTCCGGGCCGCCGCATCCGCCGCCGCCCGCCCAGGCTGCTGCCAAGCCGGCCCCGAACCTGATGCTGGTGCCGCCCCCGACGGACCAGCGGCAGCGGCCAAGCCAAGGGCCGACGAGTCCGCCGGCCCTGGCACGGCTGCGGGGGGCGTTGGCCCACGCCCCATCATCGCGGCTAGCTTGTTAAAGGCCTGGGTATTTGCGGCCAGCTCCCCCAGCTCCCCGTCTGGTAGGTACAGGCTGCCGTCAGCATTCCGTTGGATCTTGGAAGCAGGGATGCCCGAGGGCACCTTCAGGCGCTTGTCGTAAGCGGGGTCGCCCTGCGTGGGGCACTCGTTCACAAAGTGTCCCAGCTGACCGCAGCGCATGCACTCGCGGTTCATCATGCCGCCTCGCCCGCCGCGGCCACCTGGGCCAAAGCCCCGGCCGCGCCCACGCCCGCCACGTCCAGCAGCTGCCTGCAGCGCGAGCTGGCTCTCCAGCGAGACGCCCTTCGCGGCCTGTGCCAGGAACGCCATCATCTGCTGCTCATCCTGCTGAGCCGCTGCCGACTTAACCAGCGGGTCCTCTCCAAACTCGTCATCGAGGGGTTGCACCGCGCCAAGATCTGCACTTATCGCAGAAGGCGCCAGTGAGGGCGCGGCTGCTGATGGCACAGGTGCCACCGCAGCCGTCGTTGAACTGCTGATGATGGTCTTGGGCCGGGCCGCGGCTGCAACGCGCTTGACGATGACTGCCGAGTTCTTCATCACCTGCTCGCTGTCGTTGTCATAGTCCCGCTTTGAAGTCGCATCCGTGAGCTGCAGCTCGTTGGCTGCATCGATGCCCAGGCCCTTTTTTTCGGCGATGAGCCGCTTGAGCTCTCCGACCGTGATGTAGTGCCCATCGAAAGGCAGGTTGCTGTAGCTGAGCTCCGCACGGAACTTGAAGCGAATTGTGCTGGTCATGCTGACCAGCCGGCCCCTGCCTGGGGCCGCCCCCGGCGGTAGCGGCCGTCAACCAAGACCCAGCCGAGCCCAGCGGGCGATCGGGGACCCGTAATCGCTGTGACTGTGAAGTAGGGGATTGACGGTGTGTGGATGAAGCCGGGCCGGGCCAACAACACGCCGGTTCACCTGGAGGTCAGAAATAAATTGTGCAAGGCTAATTGCATAAGCACAGACGGCAAACTGTTGTACTGACAAGTGTGGATTGGGCTGCCTGAAGAAGGTCATGAAGGCGAAATCGGTGCACGGCAACCCGGGCACTTTCACCAACAGTGTCCTATTCCTGCCTTTGCTCATTTTATTCATCAGATTTACGTGTTAGCAAAAGGCTCGTGAAGGAATCGTGGTGCCTGCCTAACCTTCAGGTTGCCGGCGACGCAACCGCCGGAAACAGCATGGCGGCTGACGGATTGATGCAGGAAGGCGATCACCTCGTGCTAGATGTGAATGGCGAGAAGGTATCCTTCGTGCAGAAGCTCAAGGCAAACGGGTACGCCTGCTTTCTCTTGCTCCGGCGCTAATCTCAAGCGCCTACGTGACCCGATACCCGCCCTTTCGTCTTGTAGCACGATCCGAGTCGGAAAGTACAACGTCCCGGCGGCGCCGCTGGTTGGCGCGCCCTACGGGTCCCTCTTCGAGGTCACTGCCGACGGCAAGAGCCTGCAGCGCGTGCTACTGTGAGTGCCTGAACATTCAGACGTTCGGTGCGGGAAATGCAGGAGCTTCTGATTCGGAGGGCCAAAGGTGGACCCGGTGGCACGCGTCTCCAAAACCCGGCGTGTTCCCACGACCCTGCCGGAAACCACGCTGTGGGCCCGTGTCGCACCTGCAGGCCGCCCGACGACGGCATAACGCGCATTACCGAGACGGAACGAGACAACAGCGCCATCTTTGACCGCAACACTGAGAACCAGAAGCTCACGCACGAGGAGATCCGCGAGCTTAAGGCCTCTGGCAAGGTGCGGCACAGCTTGTCTCACTCCTGTCATGCAGGGCGGGGTGTTGGCCAAGGTGCCCTTGGCGGGTTCATACGTGGCCGTCGAGTAGGATAATGATCCATGTCTGTGGCTGAGGCGGGCGCCCGGACATGACTTTTTGTGTGGATCCCCTCTTCCTGAAGGGATGTTCGTTGACTGAGCTGCCCGCCCCCCCGCCCGCGGTCGACATGCTCCGGACTCGTGGCCTCGCAGGCGGGCAAGGAGATCATCGATGCACTGTGTAGCAACAGTGCCACTTTCCAGGTACGGTGCGTCGTCGTAACCAGAGACGGGTATGGCCACGAATGAATGCCCGTGCAACCATGTCCGTCTCGACTGGAAACCGCTTGAAAACCGGTGCGGCGTTCTAGCACCCTTATCGCAGCGCTCTGCGGCGGCGTACATGACATGCTGTGCCGCACTTCGCACGTCCACCCCCGAGTGGGAGTTGACCTCTGCCCAAAACCCCTTTACCTTACCTTGCCGCCGCAGACCAAGACCGAGTTCTCTCAGGACAAGTACAAGCGGCGCAAGGCCAAGAAGTACCTCACGTACGTCACCGTACGGAAACCCACCGCGCGGATCGTGTGCGAGGTGCGCTTTGAACCGGGCTGGACTGCAGGATACCGGCAGGGATACTCCCCGAGCACTCCGTTCGGCTGTATGCCCATGGGCTAGACCACTGCCACGACTGCCTGTGTGGCTGTGTGCGCCCGTGCGACCTTATCCTGCCCTGCTGCTGCCCTGCTGCTGACGCGCTCCCCGACTTCTCGACACTCCGCAGGCATTTTACGACAAGCAGCCCGAACGCGTGTGGCACCTGCGCCACGACAGCCTGGCCATCATGTTGTCGCTGGCCAACGTGGCGGCAGGGGCGCGGGTGAGGAAGGGGTCGGGGCGGGGTGGGGTGGGCTGCGGGTCGGGGGCACCGGCGGGCAGGCGGGGCGCCTTGGTGGCGTTGCTGGACGTGACGGCGGCGGGCGGGCACGGGTACAGCCAGCGGGCCGCTGGAACCCCCGCGGTCGCTGCTTGTGCGCCCTGGTGCCCTTGCGTCACGGGTGGGGGGTGCGGTTGGGGCTGCGGCTGGCCGCACGTGCAGAACAACCCTGGGACAGAGGGGCTCGTCTGCACAGAACAGCCCGTGCGGCTATTGAGGGTTAACCCTGGGAGGCACCATACCTAATGTGTGTGTGTGTGTTGATTGGGACGGAGGAAGAGGGAGATTTCTGGGGTGTAGGACCCGTGAAGGGCGAGGCGGGCACGGAGCTTTTTGGTCAAGAGGAGCGGATGCGGCACCCATGCGCCTTGGGGCTGGATGGTGGTGTACGCCAGCGAGGGAGCACCCGGGACGGGATGGATGAGCAGGTCTAGTCGAGTTGCGCATTGCCTTATATTCCACCGTGGCGGCGTGACTCTAGAGGACCTGCGAAAGTGAGTTTCAGGGGCGGCGTTATTCGCGGCTCACTGCCCACCACCCCGGGGCCACTTGCCGCTTCCATGCCCCCGAACAGAACAACCCGGCTGCAAATCTAGCAACGTGCACATGTGCACATAGGTTGCCGAAAGACAGCAATCCAGCCGCATGTACCGTAATGTCACGCTGGATCTCTTCCCGGAAATGTCACCAACTGAGCGCAGTACTGCCGGTACCATGCTGCGGCAGATAGGTATATTTCATAGCACACGGAATCCACGGAGGGCCAGGCTGGTGTACGGCATGCGCGGAAGGGAGGCACGCGGACTCTCTGGTGCGTGACAGCGAGGCGCGTGGGTCCTTCGCAGCCCGTTGCGGGTGCTTTCTTCGGGTGGCAACTCGACGGATAGCAGGTCTAGTCGTGTTGCGCCTTGCCCATCACCCGTGGCGACGTGACACTAGAGGACCTGCGACAGTGAGTCTCGGGGGCCAGGCCCTCTCGTCGGCGCGCAGCTGGGGGTGCCGCGCGCCGCCGCCTGGTACCTCGAACAGCGATACATGTACGGAACAACACACACACACCAACCCCTGAGCACTTGTCTACCCGGTTATGGTGTGACTTGGCCACCGGATGCCGCCAAATGCCAGCCCCTTCTCTCGTCAGACGTTTGCATCTTCGCCTCCCCTGCTCCCGCCCGTCAGGTGCTGGTGGTGGAGCACTGCATGGGCGTGGTGACGGCCGCCGCGGTGGAGCGGCTGGGTGGCCTGGGGGCGGTGTGCGCACTGCAGCTGGACGAGCGGCAGGTGAGCCACACGCGGGGCCCACGCGGGGTCATGGGGGCGCCGGGTCCGAAGGGGACTGGGAGCTACACATATTTCCGGTCGGGGATCAGGACAGATGCGATGAGGACGATGGAACGGGTGTACAAAGGCTTTGGATGTACTCGCATCGTGATGCCCGAAGTGCCGCCCATTCGTCAGCCCTCTTTCCCTCCCAAGCCGCCTGCTCGCTCTCTCCCCTCCCCTCCCCTCCCCTACCCTACCCTGCCCCTGGGCTTCTCTACTGAGAACGCCTTCCAACCCTCTACCCCTCCCCTCCCCCGCAGGCCCCGCTCGATGCGGTGCGGCAGATGAACCTGGACGCCGGGCATCGCTCCGTGCTGTTCACGGCCCTCACCTCCAGTATGCTCAAGGACCGGGTGCGTCTTATAAGGCGCGGACGGCGAGGGTGGGACGAGTAAAATAAGCCAGGGATCGTGCCGCAGTGCTCGCTGCGAAGCCATTTGCGTTGGGGCCGGGCGTTCGGTCCTCAGCTGTGTTGTCGAGCGCCGGCGGATTCCCCAAACCACCGACCGCGATGTGCAGTGCCGGTGCATTGATTTTGGCCCCCGTCGTGTCACTTGCCCAGGCTTTGGCGGTCGAGCACGCAGCGGCAGCGGCGACTGCGCCCGCGCGGGCGGCTGTTGAGATGCCGGCGGTGCCGCCGGCGGCGGATGCAGTGGTGGTGCCGCAGGCCATGGACGTTGACTCAGCGCCCCAGGAGCAGCCCGCGGCGGAGGGCACGTCAGCGGCGGCTGGCGGCGAGGAGCGGGTTGAGGGCGAGAAGGCCGGGCACGCGGGGCAACGCGGCGCGGCGGAGGCTGAGGGCGGCGACGCGGGGCCGGGCCCGTCGAGCGAGGGGCAGCGGCAGCAGCGCGGCAAGCAGCAGAAGGACGGAGGCGGCGCGGGCGGCGCGGGCGGGGGCGGAGGCGGCGGGTATGGGTCGTTCAGGCCTCGCCCAGAGGTGCTTAACCCCGCGCTGGAGTCGGGTGAGCGGCGGAGGGGGTGGGCGGGAGGGCCTGTTTACGGTGCGTTGCGTACGTTACGGTGCGTACGATGTGCTACGGTGCGACACGGGGCACGTCAGCGTGAGTGTTGTGTGTTGTTGTACTTGGCAGCCGGGGGTCCCAGCTCCCCCAGGCATACGTCCTTAACTTTCTCAGGATCCTGCAGCCGTACTCCGTGCCGTAAGGCACCGTACTCCTGCCTCGCTCCTTCCGCATTCCCCCACCGTGCATCGCACCAGTACGTGCGAGCTGACGTGGAAACCGCCCGACTTCCTGGTCTACGCTGACGGGAGCCCCGCCCCGCCCCTCTCCCCCGGCAGGCTTCGACAGCTGCCTGGTGGCCCACCCCAAGTGCCACCCCACGGCGCTGCTGGCCGCCATCTGGCCGCTGCTGGCGCCCTCTGCCACCTTCGCGGTCTTCTGTCCCTGGTCGCAGCCGCTGGCGGAGGCGCTGTCGCACCTGCAGGCCAGCCGCAACGCGGTGCTGCTGCAGGTGCAGGAGAGCTGGCTGCGGCCCTACCAGGTACGACCAGGGCAGGGGCGGGCGGGGTGCGTGCGCGTCCAGGGGCCGCCCGTTGATGTCCCACAAGGGCTCTTTGGGTGTGGGGGGGGCCACCGCACGCCCCTGCATGACTATGTGTTTTGTGTGGTGTGTGGGTCCGCAATGTGGGTCCGCAAGGGATTATCCCTGGGGCAGGCTTGCAAGACGGTTCTGGGTCATGAGCTTGGCTTTCCCACCCGAGATAATGACCGAGTCGGTGCGGCTCGCAGCTGGGTATGTACGAAGCGTGTTGAGGCCAGAGACGTCCAGGGAAGAGCGCCGGGAGCCCTCGCAGGCTGCGCCGCTCCACCTTTTCCCGCGCTCCCACACGCCGGCTGCCCACCGTGCGGTGCGGCGTTCCCTCACTACCCGCCCTTGTCCTTCAGTCCCCCTCCTCGTCCCCCGGCGCCCGCCCATGACCTGAACCTCCTCCGTTCGCCGCCCCGCCCCCGCCCCGCGCAGGTGCTGCCCGCCCGGACACACCCGGAGATGACGTGCTCGGGCACGGGCGGCTTCATCCTGTCGGGCATTAAGGTGGTGCCTCCCGAGGCCACTCCGCTGGAGGAGCAGCTGCAGCAGCAGCTGGCCGGCGGCGGCCCCACGCAGTGGCAGCCGGCGCGACAGCGGGCGGCTGCGGCGGCGGCTGCCGCCGCCAGTGCCGGCGGCGAGGCGACGGAGGCCAAGCCGGAGCTGGAGCAGGAGGACGCGGCGGGGGGCGCCGAGCGAGAGGTGGGTCCTTAGGATAACGGGTGCGTGGCGCTGGCTTCCGTTATGTGTTTGTGTGTGTTTGGTGCGGATGCAGCGCATGTTGCTGAATGTCTCGTCCTGCCTTTGGGCACGGATTAGCGGCTACCAGGTCCCTTTCGTTACACGACTGATTGGCGGAAGGTCCTTGCTACCAGTCTTTTGTGCCGACGTCACCGAAACCGCTTTCCGTGACACCGTGATACCGATACCCAGAGCGCGGTACCCGAGTCGGGGAGCGGCTACCAGCCAACGCTACCGTACTGGGCCGACGGTGTCACGGTGTCACGAAAAGGGGTGTCCGCGACGTAGGCACGATAGGCCGATGTCAAGGAGCTGATCTTACCTTCCGCCAGTTGCTCACTTAACGAAATGGGTATAGTAGCAGCTCATGGGCCTGGTGCCCTAGAGCGGGGCGAGGCGACGGCAACAGGCGGCTGCCTCGGCATCAAAAGCACTCAAGCTCCGGTTCGGCTACGGCATGGAACCATAACATAACAACATGCAAATGCTACGCATTGCCGATGTACGGAACCATGGGAATATGACATGTTGTGCGGTAAAACGGGAGATGCGCGTAACGTTGCTGGATAGGTGCTGCCTAGCACGGGGGTCATTGCTGTCCTGACCCGCAGAACGACAGTGTTGTGGTGGGCGTGTGAACTGTATGTGTGCCGCCTCGCGGAGGGCCTGACGTGTGTGCACGCTGCTGAATCCTCCAGTGCCGTTCCGTTCCTCTGCAGGCGCCCAACGGAGGCGGCGGGCGGGGCGGGGGCCGCGGACGGGGCCGCGACGGTGGTTGGCGGGGCCGTGGTGGAGGCCGCGGCGGGCGCAGCCCCGGGCGCGGCGGCCGAGGCAAGCGCAAGGCCGAGGACGGCGAGGGGCGGGCGGCGGATACGCCCGATGCCAAGCGCCAGGCGTAGGGCGGGCCCAGGCGGGGATGCATGGTGCGGTTCTGTAAGCGACGCGGGCGGAGCCGACCCTGGTCCAGACTCCAGAGCTCGTGGCTTGGTGTTCATGGGGCATGCGGGATTTGGTGTTCTATGCTTCGCGGTTCGGGGACGCACTTCTGTGCCCCCGCAACCGTGGCCTTTTGCGGCGTGTAAGAGCCATGCGCGTTGCGAGTGAGAAAAGGCACAAGCTACGCCTCCCTGTCTGGAGCCGGGCCGCTTTTTGTGGGCACGAATCCTGGTGCTTGCACTACTGCACCGTACAGCATGCATCCAGCACACATGGGGTGCGATAAACTCGCAGTGGGTCGCGCACGACGCGATGGACGCAGCTGCGAAGCAAGGGTGAAGTCGGCTACCGTGCTGCCATGCGACGCCCCGGCACCAGCCTCGCCGCTCCGCCTGTGACCTTGCCACGGGACAAAGGCCGCACAGCTGCACACCTAGCTACGGTACTGGGCTGCGACGTGTGGCGCTACTCGCCATGCCCACAGAACGCCCTTGACGCACACGGCTTCAGCCCATGCCGCGCCGTGCCTCAGCCAGGTGCTGGCTGTGCTGTTGGCCGTGCACATCGCGGGACCTCACTGAAGCGACGCGGCTTGTGCTGCGTGCCTAGGCTGGTCAGTAACGGAGGTGGTGCTGCAGGTCAAATCTCAAATGCGCTAAAATCCTATAGGTATGCGGGGCGGCCGGGGAATTCCCAAAGAGCGACTCAGGCCGACCTTACACGTCGCACGCAATCGCGCCGAAGGGACACTCCCAGCGCGCCCAGCGCAGCCTCTTCAGCCGCCCAAAGTTGAGCCGCGCGACGTGCTCCGTGACCCGCACGTGCAGCTCGCTGCCCAGAAACCAGGCCGCCCGCCGGGACGGCTGCCCCGTGCCGCCCACACCCGCCTGCGCCGGACCGCTCCCCTTCCCCTTCCCCGCCTCCACCTCATCAGCACCACCGCTGCCGCCGCCGCCATCGTGCAAATCATTCCCGCGCGCGCCGTCCTCCCAGTACGGCGAGCTGCCGTACCGAAGGTGAAGCCGCCGCGCGGTCGCGGCGCCGAGGGCCTCCCGGGCTGCCGGCTCCAGGGCGTCGCACCAGGCCGCGTCCGTGCCCTCGTGCGCATCCGCCGCCTGGGTGGGTGGCATGTGCAGCCCAGGGAGGTCCTCCTGCAACGCCGGCATGTGGGCAACCTGCGAAGGGGGCAGGGGAGCTCCCTCTTTCTGTGCAGCTTGCTCTTTTTTTTGGCAGTACACTGTCAAAGCGATTCTCAACAGGCACGTGCACGTAGTGGTCGCGCGTGTTCCGCACGCGGCCGAGTGGGGGACGGCCTCTGAAGGGAGGGGCAACCAGGCAACCTGGCACCGCTGCTCATACACCGGCTACCATGGCCCAACCGGCTGCCAGCCTCACCTGCCATCCCGAAAGCCACAGCCGGGTAGACAAGTCCACCGCCGCGCCGTCGCCGCACCAGGCGCCCGCGCCCAGGCCCGCATCCAGGCCCCCCAGCTGCCGCCACGCAGCGCGCCGCACAGCCAGCAGCGCTCCACCCCCAACCCCGCCGTTGGCATCAGCGTTGGCCATGTTGTAGTCACCGCCGCCGCCAGACCGCTCTCCCGTGTCCCCGGGAGCAGAGGCGGAGTTGGAGTCGGCGGACCCACGGGTCGGTCCGCTGAGGAGGGCCGTCACGAACTGCAGTGGCAGGCTGTTGGACTCGTCCCTGCGGTTGGGGCGCAGGACAGGCACGGAGCAATCATACCGGTCGTTCACATGCCATGTCACAACAGGCTGTACGTACATCCGTGTGTGCTATGGAAGCGTGCCGGCAGGGTGCGCGGCACCAGATAAGCCAAACAGCTGGAGGCGCCACAGCACTCCTTGCCATCCTCAGGCAACCACACAGGCCTATCGATAGACGGCCATTGTTCAGAACGCCAATCGTCAGAAGGCCATTCCTCAGAGGGCATGCAGTATCGCCTGCCAGGACGTCCTCCGGGGCCAACCCCCACAACTCGGCGTCTTGCCACCGCGACCCCCTCCGCACCCACCCACCCACCCACCCACCAGAAGGCCAAGTCCCGGTTGGCGGCCGCGGGGTGCCAGTCCAGCACAAAGGCGCCCGAGCCAAGGGCGCCCAGCCGCGGCCAGGCGGCGAAGGCGCGCAGCGCAGCGTGGAGCCATGAGCACGTGCCGCCGGGGAGCGAATCGCCGTCCTGCGAGGATGGGACAGAACGTGACAGGGCGAGCCGGGGCCCAGGGGGAGCCGCGTCCCAGGGCGGACGGCCATGGGTCGCGTTTTTGGGCTGTGCGGTAGTGCAGCAGCGTGACATGCGCAAAGCGCCTGCGAGTTGGGCCGACGACCTGACGCAGTCCCGATGGGTCGCTATTGCCAAACAGATGGTATCAGCCCGCCATGTTCTGTACCATCGTGCAAGGCCCAACGCGATCGTGAAGAAGCAGCATGCCACGCCTCATCCCCGTCCTGGGCCTCGTCATCACTCACGCGCAGCAGCACCACCACATCGCCCTGCGCCGCCGCCACCAGCCGGTTCACCGTCTCTAGCAGCGGCGGCGGCGCCGCGACCAGACTCCGCCGTGCGCCCGCATCGGCCGTCCCCGCTGTCCCTGCCGCTCCAGCCGCTTCCATCGCCATGCCGGCTGGCCGGAACAGGGGCACCACGCGGCCGCCGCTGTCCGCCGCCACGTCTGCCCAGCCGGCCGCCTCGGACGCCTCATCAAACCCGACCACGAGCTCCAGTGCCAGCGGTGGAGCCGGAGCCCCGCCGCCGTCGCTATCGTCATCACCAGCAGAGGCATCCTGGAGCCGCCGGCGCAGACGAAGCCGTCGACGCGGGTTGCTTCCGGCGGCTGCAGCAGCGCCGGCGGCATCACCGCTTTGGACCACCTCTGCCACGTCAGCAGACGCGCCGCTAGGGCTACCGGTGGCGGCTTTCCCTTCCCCGGCAGGCGCTTTCCCGGCCGCTCCCGACCCTGCTTCCATTCCCGCTCCCGCTCCCGCGTTTGCAGCCGGTAACGCTCCGGGCGCTGCGCACGCTAGGAGCGGCTCCACCACGGCCCCCACGATCTGTGCCATCCGGCGACCTGAGTAGGCCAGGACGAAGGAGACGCGCGGCCGCGGCGGGTATGACTCGTACAGCGAGGGGTCGAGCTGCGCCTGGGCGCAGGGCCCCAGCAGTAGGTCGTACAGGTCCAGGTCGTTGGGATCGGCGGTTACGTCGGTTGTGTTGGTTATGATGGTTGAGCCAACCGCGGCGGCCGCGGCAGCCCGAAGCAGGCCCTGCATGCGGGAAGGCGGCGGGAGCCGACGATGCAAGCGGGAGTGACGAGGGGGCGTGGGGTGGACATGGTGCCCATGCGATGTTGCCGTGCTCTCCTCGCGGCAGTACGTCAGCACACCAACCTCAAGAAGCAACATGTGCAGAGAGCAACTCCCAATAACGCGGTGCCATGCCATGTCATGGCCGCATGGCGGGCATCCCCCACACCCGGACGGGACCAGTTTCCCTCCCTCACTACCCCCATACACCTGGCTCCACCTCAGGCTCTGACACGGGAGCGCGCGACGACCACCCATGAGCCACGACCCTTGCACGCTCATGCGGTGGGGTTACGGTACCGTAGCTAAGGGTACGTACGCAGGCTCGAATCGGTCAGCACAGCGGCAGGGTTCACGTCCCGCCGCGTCCCTGCCGCCAGCCCTCACCCGGAGCTTCTCCAGCTGCGCCCCCACGCGCGGCTGCAGCTCATCCCGCTCCCGCTCGGCCGCCGCGCGCCGTGCTTCTAGCTCTGCCTTTGTCCGTGGGGAGGAGGGCGAGGGCGCGAGGCCGCAAGGGGCCGGCGGATGAGGAAGAAGGCGGGGGGCAAGGGATCAATGACAGCCGCCAATGGATTTTCGGAGTTGCACACACGGTATCCATCCAAATAGGCAGGTGTTCTGACGCGGGATGCTTAACGCGGGATGTGAGCAAAGGCCATGCGCGTGCGCCATGCAGTTGCTCCGAGGGACGTGTCAGACGTGTCAGGCTGGCTGGCGATGTAACCTGCGAGCCTCGCCACGTGGCCAGAGCCACGCCAGCGCCACGCCAGCGCCACGCCAGCGCCCAAATCCCAAAGCCGAATTCCATCGCAACCCGGCCCGACCTGACCTGCAGCTCCTGGCCCTCGGTGCTGGCTCGAAGCACCCGCTCCGCCAGGCGCAGGAGGGGCCGCCCGCGCTGCCCGGCGGAGGCAGCGGGCGAGGGCGGGGCCGCCGTCGCAGTTCGGTCCGAAGTCGACACCGCGTCACGCGGCGCAGCGTCATCGTCGTCCTGATGCAGCAGGGACCGCGCGCGTGGACGTGGTTGCGCGGTGGCGACGGCAGCGGCGGCGGCTCCGCCTCCGCTATTGCTGCGCGCGCTGCCAGGCTCGGTGGTTCCGGCAGCACGCCTGGCCAAAGCCGCTCGTGCGCCGGCCGTCACGGCCGCCGCGTTTGCCGCGTCCACGGCGGCCGCGCGTCTTGCCGCTGGGGTGCGCCCGCCCGCCGCTTCGATCGCCTGCGGCGCCGCAGGCCCCGCGGGCGGCGGCGAGGGCGCTGCGCTGCCTGGGTTTCTGCTGCCC
>LSYV01000008.1:2471973-2486175 GCA_001584585.1 Gonium pectorale | reverse complement strand
CCTCCCACGACTCGCTGCGCTGCCTTGGTTTCTGCTCGCCCGTCTGCACCGCCTGCTCTGACACCTCTGACTCTACCTCAACATTCCCTCCCGACGGTCGATCAGTGCCATCAACAACATAATTGTTCACTCCTGTTGCTGTTGCGGCTGCTTCTGCTGTCTGGTGGTGGTCCTTGGGAGCATCGACACTTGCGGCCTCACCTCCTTTGCCCTGCGGCAGCCCCCGAGCCGCCTCTGTTTGCTGCGGCTGCCCCCGCTGTCCGTTGGTACCACGTGTGACGACGGAGCCCGAGCCGCCCTGGCCCCGCCACCGCAGGCCAACCGCCATGTACGGCTCCCACAGCCACTCCTCCTTCGGGCGGCCCAGCATGTCCAGATCCAGCTCGTACTGCCGTGCGGTGCGCTGGAGATACTGCAGGCGGTGTAGGGGGGCTTGCACCTCCTGTTGCGTCGGGGTTGGTTGTGGCCGGGACACGGGGCGAGTGTGAGCACTGGCGATGGGGGCAATCGGATAGGAAGGCCCAGTGAGACACGGCAAGCCGTGGCTGAACCGTGGGATATGCCGACAACATCCTGCCTGGAGGCAGCATGCAAGTCTTGGTTCCCTCGCAGAGCAAAACGGCAGCTGTAACAGGATGCATACGCTTCATGATCCCGGTCCTGCCTGCCCCACCCCGACCGTTCCGCATGTCGGACGCTGAAGCAGCGGCAGCAGCTCAGACCGCCATTCGCGGCTTGCGACACCGCACCTTCAGCGCATCTCGCCCCTCCTGCGTGCCCTCCAGAATGTGCAGTAGCGCCTGGCAGCTGGGGAAGATGTGTGGGTAGGTCATGAGGACGTCCGTCCTGTCCCGAATGATAACCTGCTGCCGATAGCCCAGGGACGTTCGCTCCGGGCGAGGGCCACTACCGAAAGCTCCGGGGAAGCCATGGCCTGACTGAGTGGCGCCGGACTCTTCCGCGCGGGGCAGGATGGTCGCAACACCTCGAGGGCCATCGCTGCCCACCGTCATGAATAATCCTAGCAGCAAATAAACTAAGATGACAATCCTCATTGCCCGCGAATCCCCGGCTCAGGAAGCAGCTTGGAAGTCTCCATCCGTGCCCGTCTGTCGCCCGGCGCGTCACGACGTCTAAATCCCTGTCGCCCTATACAACTGTACGTAAGTCTCAGCGTTATCAGTGTTCAGCGACCTGCTTGGCCCTTCTGCTTCGCTGAGTTCGCCGCATCCAAGAATAGCTATGGCGAGCTATATAGGGTTTGCTGGGTCAAGCCATGTTGCTCCGTATGTCACCGGCCTTCCGTTGAACTCGCAGTACCACGGGTCGGTCAGGTATCGCAGGTCCGACTCACCGAGGCCCCCTACCCTTCCGCGACTGGGGTGTGACCGAGGCAGCCCAAACCCTCGTCCATGACTTCCCAAGTCACCATTTGAATACTTTGGTTGTAAAAAGTGCCAACAAAGGTCCAACCTTGCCAACGGCAGAACCATAAAGCGGCGGAGCGCAAGTGGGGTCTAGGACAGGACCAGACAGGGAACGCATATGTCCAGATTGCCGGGATATTGCGCGACACGCGTATCCCACTGCAAAGCACACCGCATCTACCTTCACCCCTGCAACCAGCCGTGGCAAGGAGAACAGGCCGACCGCGAAGGTCTGACCCGGTGCCGACCGCCCAGGCATCCACTGTTTCACGGCACGCATGGCACGATGCAAGCAATAACGTGTCGTTGTATATCGTCCTCTGTCACCACATGTGTCTAAACTTGACGTACAGGCGTTGCTGCCGTTGTACGACAACCTGGTCAACGGCGGAATCATGACAGCCAATCCCTTCCGGCGCAAGACCTCCCACGCACCCAGCACTGACCGCACATTTCCACCTCCATACGCTCGCGATCACACACACGGCTTGCATGCGCAGAACCTTACACCTGAGCCCCCCAAAAAAGAGAAACCTGCCCCACAACAGGACATGGCCTCTCCATCCCCACGCCTGCTTGTCCTCGCCTCCTCTACAAATGCTCATGGCGCACACCTCTCGCCCATTCCTACCCATGCTGCGGCGGCCCTCTTCCCTCTCCCCGCCATGGGTCCCCGCCCTCTTGTCTTGCCTGCATTTGCGCTGTACGCTGGAGCGCTGACGGACTGCCGTAACCTCCGCCTCTCTTGCCGCTGCCCCCTTTTAACAATGAAAAGGCAACCTCTCTTGCTCTGTCTGCTTATGTTGGCAGCACCTCCTCTCCGCACGGCAGGCTCGGCTTGGCAGCAGCCGAAATCGTGCCGCCCGCTACAGGGCGAGTGATAGCCACGCCGCGATGAGGGTCATACCCCTGAGGGAGAGCAGCAGGGGCGGATGGACCAGGCGGGGCGGGGCAGGGACGATGGGAAACGGGGCGTGGTGGGGGCCTCGTCACGGGGAAGCCGGCGCCAGGCTCCTCCCACCCCCAATTCTTACCCGAGCGGCGACGCGTCCCCGGCACAAACACTCGCCAGTCGCCACACCGCTCCTGCCCGACGGGCGGTCTGAATCCTGCCTGAGCCTCCCTTCCCCCCGCCCCCAGGCCCGCACCCGAAGGGCGCCAGCTTGGCCCATGTCCTGTCCTGCTGCAGCGCCACGGTGTAGCAGGAGCCCGAGAACAGGGCCATGCCGCTGAGGGCCAGGCTGCCCACCAGCCAGGGCCGCCTGCGCGGCCGTGGCGAGGGGGGTGGCAGCAGGCGGCAGATGAGCAAGGTGCTAGGGCGCGTCGGGGCCAGCCACAGGGGCACGGTACGGTGAGGAGCTCATGTGGTTGGTTGCGCGGGGGTGCAGTGCCAACATCGCCCGGCCACCGGGCTTCGTAACGTGTTGGACGACTGGGCACGAGGACGAGGACAGGGCTATACAGCTCAGGGCCCCGCTTCCCAACCACCATGCGTGGCCGGTACGTACGAAGCTGGGCTTCGCCGTCCGTTAGATACGAGGCCAGCATGCGACGCGGTTGCGGACGGCCGGTCATGGAAGAAAGGTCTCAGTGAGATCATGGGGCTGGTGGCTGTTGGCTAGGCGCACGGCAAAGGGCCGGGTCGTGGGCCCCGCGCGTATCTGCAGCAGTACGGCTGTGTCCAGCATGCGTTCTCACGCGGGGAATGGAGTCGGACGAACTACACACGCGTGCTGTTGCTGTATATTTCCGCACGGCCACGCACGGTGTGATTGGTGCGATGGCAAGCAGGAGGCTGTGGAGAAGGTGGTAATTGTTGGCCCGCCGAAAGACTTCCAGGAAGTAGGGGTCCTGGAGGGAGAAGGGTGTGGAGGGGGATAGCTGTGCGCATTCTGTGGTACAGGGTGGTGGGGGGGGGCGCGGGGGAGGCGGGTGCTCACGGGAAGCAAACGCAACAGCGAATACGTTGTGCGGCGGCCATGTTCCGCAAGCCGCTTCCAGAGCCAGTACCGTTAAAGCTAACCTGTGGCTTGAAGCCGTGCGCGCCGTAAGCACCCAGGCCCACGGCTGTTGCTCCCGACACGGCCGCTAAGCGGAACCAAATGCTTCCGGTCTGCAAAGCCGACATCCGCACTGGACGTCTAGACCGATACGGAGCGTTGGGGCCGCGTGAATGAGTGATTTTGGTAGCGACTGTTCAGTCAGCAAAGTGGAGCAAAGTGTTGTGATAATGTCAGCGCTAGCTGCAATAAATTGGAATATGTTATTGAAGCCTTAAACCCATAGACAGGACGAAAAGGCATAACCGTCATATGCATTACTCCTGACGCCAACGGCCCAAAGCACCTGCACGTTCATGACCACAACATTAATATCACGACACGATCTGTGTACTGTGAGCGTTGCCCGTATGTGCCGCCACACTGGAATCGGCAGCCTAGCTACTTGCGCACACGGAGACACGTTCCCAACACTGAAGGGACATCAAGCATTACTAGGTTAGAAGCCAGGCAATGGGTCAAGATATGAAACCTGGCAAGCGGTAGGCGCACTTTGAACAATCGGTTTGGTTGCGCTGATGTTGTGCACAAAGCCTCGTTGTCGTACAACTATGAGGTTCCTCGTATACCCCATGAGTCCCGGCTGCGCGTGCCCTTTGAGCCCGCTGTACCACCAGCCCCTGTCGCCCTCGCCAGCCCACTTGCGACGGCCGGTGATTCTTCGTCCCGGATAGCACAAAACCACCTCTCAGAAGTCAGAGGGCAAAGGCATCCGGCTGCCGGTATAAGGTTGCAGCGTTCCTTAATCGAGCGTAATACAGCCCTGTCAGAGCCAGAGGCCTAAAGGGTGGAAAGGGGTGCGATGCACCGCGTGCACGGTGGCAGTCCTTCCAGTCAGCGACATCCATTCCTGGCGTGTTCTCTGTACAGCCTGTACAGCATGCCGGGCTCTATGCGCACATCCCGGAGTGCAGTCGACCGCAGCTTCCTGCCAGCAAATCAAGGCGCTGAGGCCATCTATCCCCTGCGCAGGCACTCAGCTGCCAATTCTATGGACCCCTATCGGGATGCCGGGCACTATGTTGTGTATTATCCCCAACAATCCAACACTTTCCGCACCTCGATTGAGGCTATGCGGCACTCACTACGACGACACGAGCCTGTGTCCGTAAGTACGACATTCCCTCTTTCTTTACAGGTTTCTCTTTTTTACAACAATGCCAGCTATCTGAAAAAAAAAATCAAAATCTGCAGAGAAAGGGGGAGCCCGCTTCTACGGTCATACACACCCGAAGGCGCGACGTTTCGGGCGGGCGGGTACAAAGCAGGGGTAGGGCGGGTGGGTACAAAGCACTGCAGGTGACGTTTCTCTCACCGACCTACCTGGTCTATGCTACAGCACGGGCCAATCAGATACGCATGTGTGAACGAGTAAGTGCGGATGTGACGATGAAGTGCCGGAGCCAAGCCAGCTAACTGTGAGTCTGTGCAAATGTATTTGTCGGACAATCGTGAAAGCCAGCCCAGAGCCCATGCCTGAGGGCCACATTGACAGGCAGCAAGAGGCAGGTCTGCAGTACAACGGATTTCTGCACATTCTACCTTTTCACACTTTGGCGTCATGTCGCCGGGTCTCGTCCCTCGTCTCTCAAAAAGACCAGTTTGTTGGCCCGTCCCCTCGTCTCTACCTACATGCCGTCTATGGCCTTATGCATATGCACGCGCTAGTATTGCACCCCCCTCTTCTTCCCTCTTCACTGTGTACCTATGAAGCGTACTGCAGCACACTGCACGAGCACTCATCCCGACGCTAAGCCCAATGCCTGGATGCCCCATCTGATGGTCCAAGCAATAAACGTCAGCTGCCCCTTTTGAGAGGTGCAGCAGCTCTTGCGCTGGACGCCGGCATCGGACACGCCGCATGCCACCAGCAAAGCCCAGTGACGCAGCAGGTCCGGCTCACAGGCAGTCATCCACCCGCAGACCCGCCAGGAAGGGCAGCCGCAACGCCTCCTTGGCGCTGGGCCGCCGGGCGGGGTCCCGCTCCGTTAGCGCCCCGAGAAACTCACGCAGGTCCTCGGGCACGCAGTCGGGCAGCGGGCGCTCCCCCTTGACCAGCTCGGTGAGGGCCCTCCCCCCGGCGGGCCACACGGCGCACTGGGCGAGTGAGATGCCCAGCGTGAAGCAGTCGACGTTGAGGCGACACGCCTTCCCAGACCACTGCTCCGGGGACACGTAGGGCCAGGAGCCGGTGAGGCCCAGGTTCTTACCCTCGACACACAGCTGGTCGCAGATGCCATAGTCGGCCAGCATGTACTTGCAGCCGCTGATGAGCACGTTGGCGGGCTTGATGTCCAGGTGCGCATAGCCCTTGTCGTTCAGGGCCGACAGCGCGTGGAGGACCGAGAAGGCGATCTTGCGCAGCTCGGACACGGGCATGTGCAGCTGCAGCGCGCTCGAGCTGGCGGGCGAAGCCACTCTCTGCGCACGGACGAGGCAAAGGAACGAGCAAGGGGTGATGTGCCATGCGAGCTCAATAGGCCAGAAGCGAGTACACCTTGTCAGTCAGTAGTGCACTAAGTAACATGCAACGGTGCGCATGATGAGCTAAGCTCAAACAAGGCGGACGTCAAATGACACACATCATGCACAGTCCGATCTCTCCCCCCCTTACTGCACTTCCCCCTCCCCCTTACCTCGAGCCGGTCCCCCAGGCTGCCGTTCTCGGCGAACTCCGTAAATATTGAGTACCCAGCCGCGGTCGCCGCAATACCCAGAACGGCCGGCGCAAAGGGGCTGGTGCGGGCCGTCAACATGTTGGCCCGGACCTCGCGCGTCAGTGCAGCGCAGAGCTGTGCCGCGTTCTGGCCGTTGGACAGCAGCGTCTTGCGGGCGGCAAGCATGCGGCCGCCAGAGGTGGTTGTCACCTCGACAAGGTGAACCGAGCCAAAGCCGCCGCAGCCCAGCTCCCTCACAGACCGGGCTGATGCCATGGCGCCGGACTCCAGAAATGCCGGGCGCACAAGGACGTCCTGCAGCCCGGGGGGGGATGAAAATGATCGGGGTGTGGGGTCGTCATGGCTTTGGCAGTCATAGGACATGCGCATGCATGGGAGGTGTGCAGGCGCGCTCTATGGAACTCCACGCTCATGCGCAACCGTAGCGTCACACACGCGCGGTCCGGTTGCATGGACTGGATGGTGACATACACCGGTTGGTCGTGTATGTCACTGGTCACAGCTGTAGACTGCGACCGCGCGCACCAACGGCTTTGTCCTCCCGTGCAGCTGCAACCCTGTTGGTGTTCAGGGGCATCGAGAATTCCTGCTTACCCTTCGTAACACGCGCGGCGGCTAACCTGCGTGCAGCCGTTGCCGTTGTCTGTCACCGATGCGCAGCCGTTGCCATCCCGGCCGCGTGCGCTGTAGCAGCTGCTTGGTGCGGTTGGTGGCGTGCCAGCTGAGGTGCCATGGCTGGCACTTGAGGACGGGAAATGGCGATGAACGCACTCGCCGAGGCCCATCCTGTTCTGAAGGCGGCGAGAGGGCGACAAGGGGTGGATCAGGCATGGCGGGGTGTGGTTCGTGTTGTGCACCGGCTCAGGAATCAGGTCAGCGCCGCTCCGCCGCTGGGGCCACCCGCTGCGGGCTTGAAACCTAGCGAGGAGAGGAGCAGGAGGGACCAGGGACGCCCCTCCAGGTGCATGAACAAGTGATAGCCACGCACGTCCATGAAGCAACATTCCAGCGAAGGTGTGTCTTGCCAAATTCCAGTATACCACGACGTAACTGGGGGGGGGGGCATGCGCGTGCCAATCATGGCCATTCTAACCAAGCAAAAACCCATCCGAACCACTTAACCCCGCGTACCTGGAGCTCTCCGGGCGCTGAAGCCTTTGAGATCTCCTCGTTCACGTCCGCGTTGGAGCAGGAGCTTGAAGCAGCCCTGGCACCATAATCGGAGCCCGCATGGAGGTTGCAGGTAGACAGCGCGGAATATTGTGGCTGTTGAGCTTGGCCTGCCCATGCCATGCTTGGAATGGGGCCCTGCAAATGGCGCGATCGCCAGCATTGCGTCACACATTGCGTTCCCTTCCAGTCAGGAATCTGTAGCGATACGCCCAACCTGCACGCCAGCGTGGCCCAGAGTTGCCATTTGTAAGAATCGATAAGCCCAGACGAATCAGGCGACGACGAAGGGCACAACGAGGAGGCCAGTCCACGGCCCTCGAACCAAGCCAGAGGAAACCGCCTTGAATGACTTGACAAATGATTGTTGTGGCGAAGAGTAGGATAAGAATACCAACTGTGCGTGAGTGACCGCTAAAGTAAAGCCTTGAGAGAAACGAGGTTGTACGGGGCGGGCCGATGTTGCGCACTGGGGCGGCTCCAAGGAGCTACGTCGCGAATGTGTCTGAAGGGGACGCTGCGAATGAGGCACGGCAGCCGCGGGAATCCGTGCGGCAGCGCAATCGAAGTGACAGGGAGTAGCTCACCGTCAGCCAGATCCGGCAGAGAAGCCCACGAGAAGCCTCGGTACCGCGCACGAGCATATCGTCACGATGGCTTCAGCAGGCGTCCAGAACTTATTAGAAGAAAGGGAGCCCTCAGGCACGCCCTCACGCCTCAGAACCGCTAGGACCGTGGCCAGGACGCTGCCAGGACAGTTAGACGGGCGGTGCTGATTATCTCTGCGAACTCCTGCTGCCCTCCGGAGAACAGTACGCCACCACCTGTACTGGCAACCGAACTGGAACGTACTGGCACCTCTCTGAGGCACCCAGCGCCTCTTGGCGGATTCGCTGCTTCTGATACTGTGCGCGCCACCTGAAAGCCGGCTGACGTTGCTGACGCTGTTGCCATGGACCCGTGGCACGTTGTATGTGGGGTATGGTCCACACGGCTCTGTGGTTTTGGCCACTCTTGGTTATATGAATACCCTCCCTTGCCTTAGCGGAGCGTAGGGCGCTACACTAGTTACTCGTACCCTGTCAGGTCCACGCTACATGACGGCGCTCTCCCACGGGTTCACGTGCCCTACTGGCCGCTCATGCGGTAGCCACCTAGCGGCACCCGCTGCCTCGCAGAGTCATGTGGGGGCGCGGAGTGGGTGAGGACGGGCTGGGAAGGGTTTGGGCAAGGTTGGGTAGGCAATGTCTAGATGTTCCGCGCGGTTCCCCCCAGAGCAGAGCAGGGCAGGTTCTGCTCTGGTTCCCCCACGCCCCTAGCTTTTGCCGTAGTTGCACGGCGGTTCGGTGTTCGGTATCGGACACTTGCTGCTCACGAGTGCATCTCCCGTGCTTGCGACGACATCGGATTACTCCATACATAGACTGGCAGCGTGGTAGTCCGCTAGGTGCGCAGGGATCTGTGAACATGGTGGCCTTCCTTTCAGGGTTCGAGTAGTTGCCTCGTGAATAGACCGATCGCAGCTACGTTTAAGCGAGTTCACAGCTGGCATCTGTGCCGCACCGGCTCACCGCAGGCCCCAAGCTCGGAGTTGCGGAGTCCGAAGTCGCAGCCATGTCGGACAACGAGATGGAGGTGGAGGAGCAACAGGAGCAGGAGGAGCAGCAGGCGGGACCTAGCAAGCGCGGCAACAAGTCGGGGAAACGGTTCGAGATTAAGAAGTGGAACGCGGTGGCTATGTGGAGCTGGGCCATCTGCACAGACACGTGCGCCATCTGCCGCAACAACCTCTACGAGCCCAGCATCGAGTACCAAGCGAACCCGACCGGGGACCCCGACCACCCCGGCCTCAGCATTGCGTGGGGTTGCTGCGGGCACGTCTTCCACCTGGACTGCATCCAGCGGTGGCTAAAAACGCGCAGCGCTTGCCCCCTGTGCAACAAGGAGTGGGAGTTTGCGAAGATTGAGAAGATCCTCCCGGGTGGGGGCATGGTGGGGCTCGAGTAATTAGTCGGCTGGACGGGGTAGGTGACTGGGTGGCGGACATTACCATACCAGGCATGGCACGGCAGGAGTAGCCTGTGCTTGCCTTACATAGATAGTGGGCGTCCGTGCAGTTCATGGTACGGAACACTTCAACAAACTATGTGCACGAGGCAGGTGCGAGTGCGTGTCGCCTGCTGACCACGCTCACCAGTGCGTTTGCACATGACGGCAGGCGACAAACGTGTAGGGCCTCTAATGTGAATTTCCTTAGGAAGTGGGGTGTCAGCCGAATAGGGCCACGGCGGGCGTGGCGGACGCCTCTTGTACGAGTATGTAAGCGGCGCAGTGTTTCCTCACATGGTGTAGGTTGCGCCCACTATCCACAACCTCGCGGTATGACGGTCTGATATGCATCATGAAGGCGAGATGCAGACGCTGTCGCAGGGTGGCTGGGCGGTGTGCTCTAGGAAGCGGGCAGCGCGGTCCAAGCCCGGGCCCATCATGGGCCGCAATCTGGTTGGCAGCCGCAATGACGGCGGGACGGAGGTGCGGCACGAGCTTCGCCCAGTGCGGAGCTGGGAGGCGTAGGCGCTGCGCTCAGTTTCGTCCCGTCTTTGGGACATGTTTCCTTCAGTTGGTTGGCTGCCATGTGCAGGCTGCGCGCCGCGTATAGCAATGTCCATTTGAACCCGAATGGGGTGCAGCGGTGCGTGCAAGAGTTGCTTGAGGCCAAGCGTGTAACTTGGGAGGCTATGAACTGCGGTTTGGCAGCTGTGGTTGGCGGCCGGGAAGCTCAGGTTGCAGTGAGCCATTTACAGTCCCACATTCCTAGGTTGGCATAGGTCCTCATGAACGTGGCACGCACGCACGCACGCGCCATACACATCGACGTACGGCGACGCCTATCCGCCTCCACTTCCACAAACTCGTCCATCTGCACGCAAGCAGCCTTCTGCCATTCTCCGTTACGAAGCTCACAGATGATGCAGCTCCGCTAGGCACCGGCTACTAAGAGCGGCTTGTGTAGTAAGTCTGTCCCACGAGGAAACTTATGCCTGAATCTCGAGTGAACACCTTGCGCTTGCTCTGAGGATAGTGCACCCAGTGAATCTTCTGGAGCTTGTAACGCTACATGAGCCGATGGCGCAGAACAGCTGCCCCACATGATGCCAAGGTGTACAAACGCCTTGCAAGGGTGCAGCGCCCTGGGCCGTTTACACTGCGCTATCCAGTCCGCGGCGGCATTGGACCCCACGTCTCGAGCCGCTTCGTCCGCTGTTCAGTGGCTCACCGGCAGTACCGCCGCTGCCCCGGCGTGTCGGTGCGGTAGGGCGCTCGTCAGAACGTGAGCACACAGCGCAGGCACTCCCCCGCATGCAGCAGCTCGAACGCGGTGTTGATGTCGTCGAACTTCATGGTGTGCGTGATGTACTTGTCCAGCAGCGTGCCGCCCGCCATGTACTCCGAGACCAGGTCGGGAACCTGCAGCGGCAAACCCGCATTGTGATATGCGGCTCAGACGTCGCTCGGGTTCAAACGCTGCCGAATACCGGGGACGGCAACGAATCTGGACGCGCCAGTGCGGTGGCAGCGAGCAGCCCAGCTCCCGGGTCGTCCGGCGATGGCTGCAACTGACCCGGCCCTGCTGCGACCCCAATAATCCCGCCAGTGCCCTTGCCTTTCGGAGGGGCCACCGCCATCATGATGTCACAGAGGTCGCACATAGAAGGCAGCTGCAGGCTCAGGGCCCTCGCACCAGCCCCCACTGTTCTCACCTGCACCCTGCTCTTGTATCCTCCGAACGCGGTGCCCATCCAGCGGCGGCCCGTGACCAGCTGGAAGGGCCGCGTGCTGATCTCCTGGCCCGCAGCCGCCACGCCGATCACCACCGACGTGCCCCAGCCGCGGTGCGCGCACTCGAGCGCGGCGCGCATGACGGACGTGTTGCCGATGCACTCGAAGCTGCGGGGCCGGAGCAAGGGGCCGGGAGGGAGGGAATACCACAATCGTGTAGTGATGGGGTAGTCAGCGGGCGAGCGGTGGTGAGCTGGCCACCTTCAGGGAACGCATGTGGCAGTCTGGGGAATGTGCTTTACTGGAGCGCATTTCCCGGGGCAGGGTCGCCGTCTACCTTCCGTGACGGGGAGGGCAGGCCCCACATACCGTCAACGCTGCAGTGAAATACTGGGGTTGCACGCTCGGGGTTGCACGCTCGGGGTTGCACGCTCGGGGTTGCACGCTCGGGGTTGCACGCTCGGGGTTGCAAGCTCGGGGTTGCACGCTCGGGGTTGCACGCTCGGGGTTGCAAGCTCGGGGTTGCATGCTCGGGGTTGCACGCTCGGGGCGAGGGTTGCACGCTCTGCCGAATGCCGTGACATTTATCGCATGCGCTACATAACAGTGTGCATGCCAAATGCGTGCGGCGCTTAAGACATGACGGTACGTAACCCTACGTAACCCTCCATACTCACGTGTAGTCGCAGCCCCACTCGGTCATCTCCACAATCACCTGCGGTCAACGGAAGGAGAGAGACATGTGCTGGATTACTGCAGGGACTTTGCCCCTTGACACCTACAGACATAGGGAGCCTTGCCCAGAAGCTCAACAATGCTCAAGGCCTTGATGAATCTACGCTCTACATCCTGGGCCACCTCATTCACAGTTAACTTGCATTCCGCATGGGCGTGCTTCCACTTAGCTCACCTTCATACCGACCCCACGCCCACCTGCTGGATGGGCTTGTCGTGGTCCTTGGGGTTGACGCACTCGGTGGCGCCGAACTCCTTGGCGGCCGCGAACTTGGTCGGGTTGATGTCCACGCCGATGATGCGGCTCGCGCCCGCCCGCTTGGCCGCCTCGATGACCGCCAGCCCCACCGCGCCCAGCCCAAACACCGCCACGCTGGTGCCGGGCTTCACCTTGGCCGTGTTGAACACGGCGCCCCAGCCGGTGGACACGCCGCAGCCCAGCAGGCACACCTGGAGGGGGCGGGGGCGGGTGGTCCGAGTGGGTGGGTGCGTGGGGGACGGGTGCACAAACGGACTACAGACATGGTCCAATCCTTTGCATACATTGTCTCGGGCTCTTCCCGCGCCCTCCGGCGACCATTGCCGGCTGACCCTGCGCCTAGTCCAAGACCACGCTACGGCATCATCCCTCTTGCTCGTTCCCGGTGCCTGACGGACTGTTAGCCTCGGCCGTGCAGCCCGCCCCGCCCACCTTTTCGAGCGGTGCGGCCGGGTCGACCTTCGCCACGCTCTGCTCGTGCACCACCGTGTACTCGCTGAACGTCGAGGTGCCCATGAAGTGGAAGAGAGGCTGCGGGAGGGAGAGGCGGACTCGGTGCGTCGTATGCGACGATGTTGGTGATGCTGCTGATCGCTGGGCTCGGAGGGGCTGGGCAGCGATGGCCGCGAGCAACAGCTGAAGTACGCTAATAAGAGGCAGCCCTTACCTTGCCGTCCACGCTGAACCTGGGCTTGCCGTCTGACTTCATAACGCCCTTGCCTGCGCCGAGGAGGCAGGAGGCAAACGGGCAAAGTAAGGGCCGGCGCAGTCGTCGTGGACTGTGCACAGCGTTTCAGGGCTGCGTGCATACCGGCGTGCCTGCGGTTGCGCCCTGCGGAGCGCAGAGCTGCTCACGATATATCTGTACCATGTAGATCAGCATGCACCTATTCAGGCTCTCTGAGTGCCTGTCGTGACCCGAGGCTGCATTCCCGCTACAGCACCAGCCCGGCAATTCGGCCCGTCATCGAGAGTGTTGGTTCGGGCTGCCAGCCGCCAGCGCCCGGGCAACCCGCTCACCACCCACCCGTGAACGCGCGGACCGAGACGCAGAGGTTGGACTCGGGGTGCTTGCAGAACTTGCACTCCCCGCAGTAGGCCTGGTAGCAGGGGATCACGTGGTCGCCTGCACGGCAGAGGCGCGGGAGGACGCAGCAGGCGCGTGGATGGGCCGGAGGCGGCCTAGGCGTGTGGGCGCCCCATCAAGGACCGAAGACGCATGGAGCTGTCATGTGCATGTGACGGCCGTGCCATTCTTGGTACAAGCGGCTGTCGGTTGCCATCCCTGGGGGGTTTGGGAGGGTTTGTGCGCGTGTGCGTGCTGTTGTACGTGAGACACGTGGCAGTGTTGTGTGCCACGGGCGTCGTACATGTCGTACGACGGGTCGCTCGGGCTGCCTGCCTTGGCGTCCGCGCCTCCAGTTGGAGGCGCTTCTTCTTGTCACATATACAGTGTAATACACACGGCCTTAGGACAGAGCCTTCTTCCTAGGTCAGCCAAGAACGCCACCCTAGCCGGCAGCCCGACTCAGGCCTGATCAACCTGCAGTCAGCTGTTTGGTAACAGCTACCGATACGCAGAAGCGCAAGCCTCGACTCGCCGAGTCGCGGTGCAACTGCACGTCGTCGGAGAGCGCGGCTTCGCACCGCGTGCCAAGCCGCAGGGCCAGCAGCCGTATCGGACCCGCCCGAACCGTAGGCGTGCTGCTGCCGACGCAGCCGCCGGCGTAGGCGTGCATGACAGAGCGACCAGCCGCATGGCCTCCCGGCTCTCCGTCCCTCCCGCCGGCTTTCTTGCCCAGCCCAACCCACCTGGCGCCACGGACGTGACTCCCTCGCCCACGCTCTCCACGATGCCCGCCGCCTCGTGGCCCAGGATGCAGGGGAACAGGCCTGAGGCGGAAGGAATCAAATGCCGGAGGATGGGACGAGGAGGAATGACGGGCGCAACCTGAAACCTGTGAGGAAGATGGAATAAAGTAAAGAGAGATCTGCATGGAAAGAGGGATAAAACGTAAAAGAGATTGGGATTTTGCCGGTGGATAAGAAGCCGCAAGCGGACCAGCGCCACGGACACTACCCATACGCAGGCT
>LSYV01000008.1:2459537-2471953 GCA_001584585.1 Gonium pectorale | reverse complement strand
CGCCGAGTCGCGGTGCAACTGCACGTCGTCGGAGAGCGCGGCTTCGCACCGCGTGCCAAGCCGCAGGGCCAGCAGCCGTATCGGACCCGCCCGAACCGTAGGCGTGCTGCTGCCGACGCAGCCGCCGGCGTAGGCGTGCATGACAGAGCGACCAGCCGCATGGCCTCCCGGCTCTCCGTCCCTCCCGCCGGCTTTCTTGCCCAGCCCAACCCACCTGGCGCCACGGACGTGACTCCCTCGCCCACGCTCTCCACGATGCCCGCCGCCTCGTGGCCCAGGATGCAGGGGAACAGGCCTGAGGCGGAAGGAATCAAATGCCGGAGGATGGGACGAGGAGGAATGACGGGCGCAACCTGAAACCTGTGAGGAAGATGGAATAAAGTAAAGAGAGATCTGCATGGAAAGAGGGATAAAACGTAAAAGAGATTGGGATTTTGCCGGTGGATAAGAAGCCGCAAGCGGACCAGCGCCACGGACACTACCCATACGCAGGCTCCAATGCATGTAGGTGCTGCCCCACATGCCCGAACCCACGGGTCCACCCCACAGGCGCGGTCGTGCGGTACACACCTTCGGGGTCCAAGCCGCCCAGCGTGTACGCATCCTGAAGGGCAGAAGGCAACAGGGTACGTTCGCGGGGCATGATGGCCAGAGAGAAAAGAGGCATGGGTCGAGCGAGGCCATCGTTGCCATGCTGTCCAAATATGCTGCTACGGCTGTTACGGCTATGCACGGCTATGCCGCGGCTTGGCCCATACACAAGGCTAGACTGGGACCTGACAGCGCGCCGAAGCCATGGAAGGTATTCCGGGGCGAGCTGTGCCCGCTTGCATCGCTTACCGTGTGACAGAGAGCTGTGGCGACGACCTTCACCCGCACCTCCCCCGGACCCGGCGGGGCAACCGTCACCATCCGCACGTCTAGCGGCTTCTTCGGCTCCCACGCCACAGCAGCTTTGCATTCAATTGGCTTGCCAGCGAAGTCCGACAGCGCTGCAGCTGCTTGTACCAACACGGTGCCCCGATGCGCAACTGCGCGCCCCGGGCGCAGCACCCGTATGCCACCTTTATAGTAGCCCCTGAAGTTATTGCATCGCTGCTGACGAGGCTGAGAACCAACACGTGAGGACTGCATTATCGGCGTTCTCTTGGCGTTCCGCTACGACGTGCTGAGACAGCGTCCTATGGCGTCGCTCGTCTTATGGCTTGATCGCAAGCCCCTATTGAGCGCTTCGAGTCCTTGAGTCGATGCAGTCAAGGTGTGACGACAGTTGTCGGTTATCAGTTGAGGGGTCGCGACGGTCCTGTGCGTTATCATTGCTGAGTCCCTTGCCAGTATTCTGCATGCAACATGTGAAGCTGTTAACAATATTTGTAGCACTGCAAGTTCCTGCGCCGACTGCGGCATGGCCAAGACTGCGCGATCGCCGTACTCTGCAAGCACATGCCTGCACTGTGAGGGCCATATCGGGCACATGCATGTCTTACCTGTGCACATTGTCGTGCCCGCCGTTCATTTGTGTTAGCTGAATTTCGTACTGATCACGGCGTGCGCCATGGCGCACGCACTTGCCCAGTTTTCCCCTGGCACACGCAACCCGCCGCTCGTACCTCCCTCCGTCCCCCCCTCCGTCTCTACATCCTGACGGTTTCATGCAGTCAGTTAATGTACATATGTAGTCATACCGCTGCCATTCATCGCTACCTAGCCGCACCGTGACGTGGCCAGCGACGGCGTTGAATGCGCATCGGTATCCAACCCGGTTTGGTTGCCGGGTACGTCTTGCTGTATCACACATGCAAGCATCACACGTCATTTGTGTCATCGCAGATGCGAAGCGGCGCATATGGAAGCCCACACAGCCCCCGCGGGCAAGTTTCCTCGGTGCCCTGCAGGGCGTCGGCTCTTGGGCCAGCGCTCCTCGCTGCCCGCCACTGGCGACTATCATCGGCTACCCAGGCGGCAACAGATTACAGTGGTTACGGTGTTGCGTCCGCCGACCATCATGCTCGCCGGGCCAACCGTTACATCCATCAATGCTCCAGCTGCTGGCACCCAATGGCCGTTTCCGTTTGCCGTCGTCTCCGTTTTCTCCTGTCGTGTCATTTCAGCTCCTCCAGGTCATACGAAACTGTTCCATATCACGTGCCAAGTGGCACACCCGATGCGTTCCAAGACACAGCCGACGCAGCAGAGGGACGGCTCACCAAAACTGTCTTGAGACACGGGAAGGTATACACGTCCGGCGGGCCATAATCCCACAACCCTGGCTATAAGTGTGCTTGGACAACGGCGCTGGTCATCTGTAGGCAGGAACACCGCGGCCAAACCCGTCTCCCGGGCCAACCAACAGCAACGTCAACATCAAACCATCCTGCTGGTAGACAGTTCAACACGCTGCGAATAAAGAACCCTGTACTCGACGCCGCTGGGCCCCGCCCGGCGCCTGCACGGCTGCCTTGGACTCGCCGCTCCTCGTGCGGCTTCACGTCTTCGGTGCCGCAGGGCGCTCATCAGAACGTGAGCACGCAGCGCAGGCACTCCCCCGCGTGCAGCAGCTCGAACGCGGTGTTGATGTCGTCGAACTTCATGGTGTGCGTGATGTACTTGTCCAGCAGCGTGCCGCCCGCCATGTACTCCGACACTAGCTCGGGAACCTACATTGCGGTACGGAAACATGGAACACCGCGGGACAATCAGCAAGATGCGCGTGTAGCCGCATATAGACCGGAAGCACCTCATGGTATAATTATCGCAAAGTGCAAGAGCCGGCACCTCCATTCGCTAGGGTTCTACGGACACACTCAGGGTAAATGTTTCCACAACGGCAAACATCTCCACTGTGTTCCCACCTGCACCCTGCTCTTGTATCCTCCGAACGCGGTGCCCATCCAGCGGCGGCCCGTGACCAGCTGGAAGGGCCGCGTGCTGATCTCCTGGCCCGCAGCCGCCACGCCGATCACCACCGACGTGCCCCAGCCGCGGTGCGCGCACTCGAGCGCGGCGCGCATGACGGACGTGTTGCCGATGCACTCGAAGCTGCGGGGCCGGAACACGGGGCCGGGAGGGAGGGGGCGGTTGGCAGGGTTCGCCCGGGGGTTCGCTTGCGCCAGTCGCACTTGCTCCACAGCCCCGCGCGGCGTCCAACGCAGCGTACACCGAACGCCGCACGTCCTGTTACGAGTGACAGCACAAGGCATGCTTTCGCCCGGTTCCCAAAGGGCATCACGACCCAGGTGGACAAACGTCAGACATACTAACCCGCGGGGGTGGGGCAAGTTCTACTCACGTGTAGTCGCAGCCCCACTCCGTCATCTCCACTATAACCTGCGACAGTCCGTGTCAGGAATACTGCTGAGACAACGACAAATGCCAGCACATGGGTACTGCACCGCTGCTAGCTCAATGGCTTCTGGGATTGTCCTATCCGCCCGCCTCGTTGCAATTCATCTCCTTCCCCACCGAGCATACCCACGCAAGTGCGTTTGCTCGCTGTTCTTCTGCAGCACTCTTTGGACACGCCGTCTCGCAGTCAGAGCACACGCGCGATGGCCCATATACTCGCCTCCAGCTCCTATGCGTTCTAGGCTTCATCTTCATACCTCACACCCACCTGCTGGATGGGCTTGTCGTGGTCCTTGGGGTTGACGCACTCGGTGGCGCCGAACTCCTTGGCGGCCGCGAACTTGGTCGGGTTGATGTCCACGCCGATGATGCGGCTCGCGCCCGCCCGCTTGGCCGCCTCGATGACCGCCAGCCCCACCGCGCCCAGCCCAAACACCGCCACGCTGGTGCCGGGCTTCACCTTGGCCGTGTTGAACACGGCGCCCCAGCCGGTGGACACGCCGCAGCCCAGCAGGCACACCTGGAGGGGGCGGGGATGGAGCAGGCAAACAGTTTCAACACAGCAGCAAGTGCTGCAGGAGCCCGTCGATGCAGCTGAGGCCGCAGGTAGAATTACCAGGGTAGCCCGAACCTAGCTTCTCCGAGGCAAGCCAGCATATGCAGGGGCTCCCAAGATCAGGCTTGGTGAAGTTAAATGGGCAATGGGCCCTGCCCTGCGTGTCTTGCGCACGCCACCTCTCGCGCGAAACCCTGTGCTACTCATCGTCGCCACCATTGCCCTGTGCCCAGTCCCCGGCCCGCCCCGCCCACCTTTTCGAGCGGCGCCGCCGGGTCGACCTTCGCCACGCTCTGCTCGTGCACCACCGTGTACTCGCTGAACGTCGAGGTGCCCATGAAGTGGAAGAGAGGCTGCGGGAGGGAGAGGCGGTTCCAAGCATGCGCGAAACATGTAGGCGATTATGCGCAGGACGACTGTACCGTGTACTTCGTCCCTGAGGAGCGTGACGGGGCTGACTCACATGCGTGTGGAAAAGCGCATGTTGGGGGGCGCCAACAGAATAGACAGGGGCCTTGTGCTACCCGCTAACCCCTGACCCAGCCCTAAGCCATGGCCCAGGCGTTTGGTGTAAGGAAGCTCCGAACACGTGCCTACCTTGCCGTCAACAGTAAAGCGGGACTTGCCATCGGACTTCATGACGCCCTTGCCTGCACCGCATGTGGATGGCGGGAGCGGAATCGCTGAGACTCAGCTGCGTGTGTCAAAGGCAGGCAGGGCAACGTCCATGTTGCCAGTGCCCTGCTATCCAGCTGGCCATTCGCCCCTTGTGATGGGGTAAGCTGGAGCGCCAACCTGTACACCCATGGACACCCCAATGCAGAACAATAGCCTCCCTGGCCATGTGCCTAGCCGGCCAAGACCAAGCAGCCAACCTCCAGCAGATCAGCATGCACCTACTCAGGCTCTCTGAGTGCCTGTCGTGACCCGAGGCTGCATCCCCGCTACAGCACCAGCCCGGCAATTCGGCCCGTCATCGAGAGTGTTGGTTCGGGCTGCCAGCCGCCAGCGCCCGGGCAACCCGCTCACCACCCACCCGTGAACGCGCGGACCGAGACGCAGAGGTTGGACTCGGGGTGCTTGCAGAACTTGCACTCCCCGCAGTAGGCCTGGTAGCAGGGGATCACGTGGTCGCCTGCACGGCAGGGGCGCGGGAGGACGCAGCAGGCGCGTGGATGGGCCGGAGGCGGCGCAGGCGTGTGGGCGCCCCATCAAGGACCGAAGCCGCATGGAGCGACCAGCGGGCCTCCCGGCTCTCCGTCCCTCCCGCCGGCTTTCTTGCCCAGCCCAACCCACCTGGCGCCACGGACGTGACCCCCTCGCCCACGCTCTCCACGATGCCCGCCGCCTCGTGGCCCAGGATGCAGGGGAACAGGCCTGAGGCGGAAGGAATCAGAGGAGCAGGAAACACGTTGCGGGAACATACGTATTGTGCACGGCATCAAGACATAACCGCTTACGTGGCACGCTCTGGGCCCTAACGAGGAGGCTCTGAAGCAAGGCTAGGAGGCGAGGAGGGAGCCCTAAGCCAGCCTGACAGTCAGGCTGGCCCGCCCGGGCAAAAGCAAGCGCACACGCACCCTCGGGATCAAGGCCGTCCAGCGTGTAGGCATCCTGAGCAAGGGGCAAGGGACCCTCTGATGATCGGGGTGGATCGAGGGTGCCAACCCTCGACCGTCGTCCTCAGCCCTCCCGGCCCATCCTGACGCACCGTATGGCATAAAGCCGTTGCGACAACCTTGATGCGCACTTCTCCAGGGCCAGGAGGAGCTACCGTGACGGTGCGAACCTCAAGCGGCTTCTTGGCCTCCCAAGCCACAGCGGCCTTGCACTCAATTGGATTCCCAGCCGTGGCGGACATGATCCTTAATGCGCTGTGCGACAGGGCTCGGTCACTCGGCACAAGCCAGACAACAAATTAAGTGACAAGTCAATTGCGCATTTATGCCACCACGGCAAATCCAGCAGCAATCTGTGAGTGATGGCACAGCTTTGCCAGGCCAACCAACATTGACAGTCGGTTGTGGTCGTACGAGCCTGAAACGCCGAGCTTAGTCCTGAACGAAGCAGAGCTGCGATTGGGAACTGACAGGTCGGCTCTTTGTTGTGCTCATCAACGCAGTCCATCAATGGAAGCTGTTTACAGAGCTGTAATTTTGAACGCAGTCCGCGCGCCTTGTGGTCATGGGCCTTCCTGTGTATACCTGGCTTGTTGCCTACAATTTTAGACGTCGCTGAAGTGTCTCCAGGATTATTCGGGGGCATAGGCGGAGGCGGGCAGTCGCAGCGGGGCTTGCAGTCGCTTTCAGCAGTCCAGCCGAAGTTGCCCCATGGCTGAGCCCAATGGATCATGGTTCAAAGCAGAGGAGGCGTCGACGGAGTGGGACGTAGTTCCTCGCCCCCCCCTCTCACAACCAGAGGTAGGCCCCAGGCGCTGTACGCTCGGGTTAGATGCCCATAGGTATAAGCACATTTTACTGTAGCGTCCTTGGACCGCTTACCGTGACGAGCGGTGGCTTACGGCATCTCTCGCCCGCCCAGAGAGGTCGCTTAAATCGTAAGCAGGCTGTGGCAGCGCTGGCCGCAAAGCTTGCGGAGCATGCAGCGGCCATTGCATGTGGGACACCGCGGCGCCCGGGCTGGCTCGCGGCAACTTCGGTATGTCCCGCGACGGGGCGGGTCGGCGTCCGTTCTATGTTCTTGCACAGTACAGGCCTCAATTGCATTTGCTTGCTCGTTTTGTATAACGTGGATGAGCGGCGTTAGCCTAGTTGAAAGTGATGCGTGGCATCGCGCATCTATGACATGTTCACAAACGGGTGTTTGTTGTTTGCACAGTGCGCTGCGCATGCACGTGAAAATATCTGCTTTATATTTGTGGGATCATCTAATGCTCCGGTCGCGCCTTTGGCTCTGGGTTTCTGCGATGTGGCCTTTCACTGCCTGCGCAGCTAGGCGCTCTTTACGATATGTTACCACACTTTGTACTTGCATGGGAAATCAATTTACTGTGTGCGACTGCCATCGCTGAGATCGTCGGTATTGTCGTACGTTGTAACCACAGGCAACCCGACAGTCGCCCTACCCGCTGCGCTCGCGGTCGTCGGCGGGGCCGCCTGGGGCAGCGGCTCCGACAGCGTCCGCGGCCGCCGCCACAAGCGCGAAGCAGGCGCCGGGGTCGCCTCCTGACGCTGTGCCACAGGGTGCTGCCCAGACTCCGAAGGTACGGACAAGGTGTAGTAGTGCGTGCAGGCCGCTTGGTTATGACACCCCACCGCATTAACTCCAGGACTTGTGTGCTGGTGTCCGGTCTTGCTCGTACTTGCACGTGTTGCCCCTCGTCTGGAACAGCCGACATAGTTGCAATGTCTTTACCGGTCGGTCCGCAGAGCAACGGCAGGGTGAAACGAGGAAAGTCGGCCGATGGCCAGCGCACTGTGGCGAGGCATAAGCCGTTCAACATGGCGCGTGCTGCGCACACGCCCACTCGACACGAGGTCCACGCCTTGTGCACGGTGAGCCTGGGGCTGTCACTGCTCTCCCATGTTTCCCTTGTCTTCGTTGGATCAACTATAGCTTACATCGTTGATTGTTGGCATCTCTCGACAGCCATCTCCCTGCAATACGCGTGCAGGGCGTCCTGGCGAGCAGCCTGCAGCTAAGAAAGCTTCTGGACCCTGCACGGCGTGCCGTGCATCCATCCCCAGCTTGCTCACCGTCTGCATGGGCTGCTGCCGCAGCTAGTGCAGCAGGCTCTGTCCTTGATCGGCAGGACATTCTGGAGAGGAATGGCTCGGCGGCTGCTCCAACTAGCCAGCTTCTTGTATTGGCGCATGCTCTCCTGAACCTCCCATCGCCCGCCCTGTGCGCTGGGCTGCGAGAACACGACACAACTGCTGCGGAGGCCTTCGCTGCCTGCGGCAGCAGTGGTCCAGCGGCAGCTATGCAGAAGTCGGCCTCGGCGGGCCCGTCGGCGCTTGCTGAAGCAGCAGCGGTGGATGCGGATCAGTTGACTATGGCTGAGCTGGAGGCCTGCCTCGCGGACGGATCCGCCGCCGCGGACCTTTCGCCCGTCGCCCCGCTTCCAACGCTACCTTGCCAAAGTCACGTTCGTGCGGCCTGCGGCGGCGTCCTCCAATGTCGCTCGCCCGCCGGGCTGCGACACGTAGTGCGGCAAGCACAGGAGCGGGCGACAGCAGGCACGCATGGTGGCGTGATGGACCACGTCTACATGCAAGAAGAGGGCTCCGCGGCTTTCGGAGGTCGCTCCGGCGCAGCCTGCGGCGGTGCAGTGTCCAGCACCCCTGCGCAGGTGCGGCTGCAGCTGCCGGATGCCTGCCCGGTGCGCGAGCCCCGGTCCGCAGCGGGCGGCTGCTTAGCCGGCCCCGGAGAAAGCCCAGCTCCACTTGGGGTGCTGCAGGATGCATCGGGCTGTGCGGATGGCGCGCATGCCAGGGTGCGAGACGCAGTGCGGCGGGACTCGCACATCAACCTGGTGCGCTCAGTGTCCCGCCTCAATCCAGCTCGTGGTGCAAACGCCAGCGACAAGGTGCCAAATGCACAGCACGTGGCGGTCAAGGATGGGGAGGAAGCGGGAACCGCAGGAGAAGCGGCGCCCGCTGCCGGGTTGCTTGGCGGCACAGCCAAGAAGCAGGAGCCGAAGCAGCCGCAACAGCAACAGCAAAAGCAGCTCGTGCCGCAGCAGCGCAGCGGAGCTGCAGCTGAGTCCCGGCGGACCGCACAGCCCATGGCGCCTTGCACCTCCATCGATGGCTCGCCAAATGGCACGCCGGGCGACGCAGCACCGGTGCACTCCAGGCCGTGGGGCGCAGAGCCCTGCTCGGAGAACATGCGGGGGATGCCGCGGCGGCGCATCTCGCTAAGCGCAGTAGAGCCCGATGTGCCGTGCGGCAGCGCGAGCTTGCTTGCCAGCGCCGACGGCATGACAGCTGCCGCCGCCCCGCCAACGATTGCCGCGCCAGCGCTTGCCGCAGTGGCTGCGCCGGCCGCAGCAGCGCTGCCTCCCTCGCCCAACACAGCACGGTCTCTCACGATTGCGGAGCTGGCCGCTCACGCTGCCGCTACGTTCGTGCGCCGTGAAACGCAAGCAGACCGACCCGATATGGAGGTCACATCGCAACCGTCGCCGCATGAGCCGCAGCCCGAGCAGCAACCGGAGCAGCGCAATTTCGATGCATCGGCAGCGGTGCCTGCTGCGGAGGAGTGCACCCGTCCAGAGGCTGAGGTTGGGCGCGCCACAGCGACCTCGGGCAAGGTACTGGGTGAGGAAGACGCAGCGGCGGCTGGCACTGTCCAGCTGAGCACGGGCGACGAGGACGACACCTGCTCCCCGCCCGGCGAGGAGACGCAGCAGCCGGTCAAGCAGGCAAAGCTCCCGGCTCTTCCTGCAGGCGGCGAGTCCGGGCGGCGCACATGTAAGGCCGTCCGCGGTGGGCGCGGCAAAGCCCGTGGCCGTGGCAGGAGGCCGTCCGATGCACCGACCCCTGAGCCACACACGTCGGTCGGGGCCCGCCCGGGCGCTCGGGCTCCTGCGGGCGCGGCCATTGCAGATGGGGCGGTGGATGCCAAGACCCCGGGGCCGCTCAGCAATGGCATCGCGCTGGAGGATGAGGATGACTCCCCGGACCTGCCGATCGGCCAGCTAGCGGCCGCCGCTGCTCGATCCCTGGGCGGCCGCGATCCCACCACACGGCCGCCCCAGCCACCTGCGCCGCAACCGCAGCCGGTGCAGCCGCCGCCCCGGGCGCAGCAGACGCAGGCGCAGGCATCACAGATCCGACTTCGCCAGCCGCAACCGGCGCTGAACGGCACTCAGACGGCCCCTAAGCGGGCGGCCGCAGTGCGGGCATCTGCAGCTATCGCCGCCATAGTAGCCATACCCGCTCAGGGTGCGGCGCCGGCAGACAGCATGGGGCCTGACTCTCCACCTCCGGGCGTGTCTCCAGAGTCCTCTCCTGACGTGCCCATCGGCCAGCTTGCCGCAGCGTCAGCTGGTGCCGGAGCCAAGGCCACTTCGACGGCATCCACGCCCGTGCGCACAGTGCCGTTCCGGGTTGCGCCTGACGCAACTAAGACCGGACGACAGCAGCTGGCAGCGGTGCAGCCGCCGGAACCCGGCGTTCAGCCGGCAGTGATCTTAGTGGATGAGGAGGAGGATGGCTTGCAGTCGGAGAGGAAGCGCAGGCGTCGGTCGCCTTCGCCGACTCGGGACGACGACCGCACAGAGCCGCCAGAGCCGAAGCCCAAGCCCGACAGGGCTGAGCCCCTCAAAGATCGCGTCGCGCCGACGGACCAGTCTGGTATGGACTGGGAGCCGGAAATCGCGGGCGCGGCTCTCAGGGCGCAGGATGGCATCGATGCTGGGCCGGCGGATGCAGTGATAGCGCCAGGTGAACGCACTGCGCCTGCGGCATCGGCCGAGTTGACGACCGCGCCAGAGCGCGTCAGCTTGAGTGCGCTGTGGAAGCGGCCGCGCACGGGCGCGCTGCCCCTCCCGCGTTCGGCGTTGCCATCACAACGCCCGGGAATGGGGAGGCACCGGCTGCAGGGGGGCCAGGCTGCGGCTGCAGCCGCTCCTGCGCAGCTCATCGCAGCCGCCGGTGTCGCCGTTACGATGACGGTGGCTGGCACGGGCGCAGTCGCAGCGACGGAGCGCAAACGTCAACAACTGAGCAGGATTGGAGATCAGCCGGCTGAGGTGGAACCTGCACAGGCAGGTACCGGCGAGGCCTCAGGGATGAAGGAGGAGGAGCGGGGGCGGGGCGCCCGAAAGGAGCAGGAGCAGCAGCAACAGCAGCAGCTGCAGTGGCAACAGCTGGAAGAGTTTGGCCGCACTGTGGCTGCCACTGACATGGAGCAAGGGGACGATGGGCCGTCCCAACAGCAGGAGGAGAAAGAGGGCTCTACGGGGCCCACCGGCTCGAGCCTCACGGCAGACCAGACCGCCAGTGAGAGCACGTCGTCTGCGCCGCACCCCGCAGCGGCACGCACGCACATCCGGAGCGTTTGGAAGCGCCCCACTGCCCGCTGCCCCCAGCCGGCGAGCACGGGCACGTCAGGGCGCCGCATGGCCCTGCAGCCTCAGCGCCAGCCACCCCCGCCACCGCGCTTCCCAGACGCACGCGTGCAGCAAGGGCGCCCGCCACCTGCCGCTCCAACTGCCCCTGCCGCCGCGGCGGTCGCCGCCGACGCAGCGGACGCTGTGTGCGTGTCTCCCGGCTCAGTTGACGGGGAGTGCGTCCTCGTGTTACGTCAACGGCCGGGCGCGGCGCAGCGCGACAAAGGCAAGGACGCGGAGGAGGGCGGCCCGCAGGACATGGAGGCGGACAGCTACAACGCCACCGGCGCTGGTGCCCGCGCCTTCAAACCAGCATCGCCGCTCGGCAAGAGCGGCAGCGGCGCCGGCACGGCTGCAGGCTCTCTGCCGCGCACCCCTCCCCGGCCGTCGCCGACTCGTCGCCCGCCAGGTGCCGGGCCTGCGTCCATGCCCAGCCCGCAGCCGAAGGCAGGTACCCCTGTCGGCAAGCCGCCGCGCAGCCCCGGCGATGTCCGCGGGTCGATGTCGCCCTCGCCGCGCCACGGCTCTTCGCCGTCGCCTTCCGCACGCGGGCCGCCGTCAGGCGGCGGCCACCGCATGCGCGACCCCTCATTGCACCCTGCCGCCATGGGGGCCGGCACGGGCGTAGCCGCGGGAGCTGCGGCCACTGGGATTGTACGCATGGAGTCGCTCTCACCGCCGCGGGGGCAAAGCCAGGTGCAGGTCCTGCTGGCGGCAGCGATGGCGTCGCCTGGCGGCAGCGGCATTGCCGCTGCCGCCGCGGCGGCAGGCGCTCGGATGCCCTTTGCGCCGCTGTTTCCCCCAGCCCTGGCAGCAGCACCGCCCCTGCGGCCCGCTGCTACCTTGCCAAACGCGACGACTTGCCCCCACCTGGACTTCCCTCTCCTGGGGCCAGCGAGCAGCCGCCAGACAGACACTGGTGGCGATGGGGTCCCGACGCCGTCAGCACTGGTCGGCGCAGCGTCCGAATGCGACACGAATCTGGGCTTCCTTCTGCAGCCCCTCGCGCCCATTCGCACCAAGCGCGAGGGCGGGCCCGCGATGCCCCGCGTGGCGGCCAGCAGCACCGCCGCCGCCGCGGCGCCCCCCGGCACCGACACGTCCATCGTGCGTGCGGTGGAGGCTCTGCTCGCCATCCCGCTGGTCACTGTCGATGACTCCCCGTGCGCCGCAGATGCCAGTACCCCATCGGCCCTGGACGGGGACGCACCCGCAGGCGTGACGGGAGCTGGCGGCGCCGGCATGGCGCAGGGCGCTGCAGGCGCAGGCGCCGATAGGCAGGCTGCATCGGCGGCGGCCGTGGTTGCGTGCAGCCCTCTGGACCAGCTGGTCGCGGCGGCAGCCCTCCCGTCGCCGCCCGTACGGCTGCTGCCAGCACCGTGGGCGGTGTGGACGCATCGGCCGCCCCAGCAGCGCCCCAGCATCGCTCGCTTTTCG
>LSYV01000008.1:2412208-2428030 GCA_001584585.1 Gonium pectorale | reverse complement strand
TTTTTTGGCGAGTGCCACAGACACAGGCCGCCCATGAGTGGCGGCACGAGCGGCGACGGGCCTCTGGCACATAACCGTACGGTAAGCTTACTTGCAACGTAGCTCGTTATATCGAAGGTCCGGATATCCCAGAACGCATCAATGAAGCCGTCTATGGCGCCGAAGAAGCTGGTGTTCACGCAGCTCGGCAGAAAGGGGTTCACCGAGTCGCCGATGTAGACCGCCATGTCGTTCAGCCGGAATTGCCCATCCGCCACGTGCAGCTGTACGCGCACCGTTCCGGAGACGTAGTTGACAGGGCCAACGGTTACCAGTTGCCATCCGTTGTCGTTAAAGTCGTTACCGTCGTACACAACAACGTCAACGTTATTGGCGGGGTCGCCGTCGTCGAATATGACCAGCAGCGAGGCGCCGCGAGCCCGGTTGGACGGCATGGTGATGGTGTAGTTTCCGTTTCCCACCGCTTGCACCAGGTCTGTGACGTCAGCCCTGCTCGGGGATACGGAGGTGGAGGAGGGGAGTAATAACCTTGAAGAAGCTTACTTGCTTGCGCCATTGTTACCGGACAATGGCGAGTAAGCGAGAGGACGCGTATGATACAATGTGGCGGTGTGAGGGGCCGCGATGTCCGGGGCTGACTAGCACAGCAGCAACACAGGGCAGCGACGGCGCTAGGAGATGCCCTGTGGGGGCAGAGCAACGCCAAACTGCACTGGCCGCCGCCATGAGCGCATGCCCCCGCCCCAGCCGCCGCCGCTGCCGTACCTGTACGACAGCGTCCGCGTGTAGTTGTAGCAGCCCCCATCCGCGCTCAGCACCTGCCCCTGCACCGGGCCTTGGTTGACGGTGATGTCAGTACTCACCGAGGTGTCAAATTCGTCGCTGTGCCAATAGAGATACGCGGCGCTGACGGGCCCGGTGATGCCCGAGAGCCGCAGCGTGCGGGGGTTGGCCGGTCGATACGACTGAAAGAAGAAGCTCCCAACGCCTGCAAGGCGCATCCGCGCGTGAAATTAAGGAAATGGAGGGATGGCGTCAACACATGTAGCACGGGGGGGGCGCACGGGGCGCACGGGGGGGCGCGACGGGGGGGCGCACGGGGGGGCGTACTGGCACTGCGCTGCACATTGGCTGCAGACACGCGTGCCGTACGCCGTGCCACACACCCGCAGACACGAAGTCGACGTCGTAGAAGGTCCCGAGTAAGGTGGTGGCCAGGGCGCCCGCGCGCGCCGGCAGGTGCGCCGTCATCAGCAGCAGGGACGCCACGCCCGCAAGCCGCAGCATGGGCGGGGGCGGAGCGCGCAGACCGGTGCGCGGGAGCGCCGATGTCCGCCGGAGGGTAAAGAAGCCTGGGCTCGGGGGGACAACTTAGTAGGGTAACGCTGTGGCTTCGGTACCGGTTGCGGGTCAGACAAGCCCGGCGAGGCAGATTCATGCTTTTTGACAATGGTGCCGCGTAATTCCCCTCGGGGCGCCATGTCCTCACAGCCATAACACATATATGCAGCACGCAGTGCCTTTCTGCATGAGGCACGGCCTGGTGTAGTAGAGTCCCGCAGGAGCCGACTTGACACATCACCGGCCGCAGTCTGTTGTAGGGGGGCGCCCGTACCGTATCCATCCTCACCCGGTGCCGGCGGCCGAGATGCGCCTCCCGTACGGCGCCGGCGGGCGGCAGCCGCACGCGGCGCCGGCGTCGTGTCCGGGCCGTTCCGCCAGCGGAGGGCCATGACTGCGCTGCGGGCTCTTGTGTGCTTTTGGCCGCTATCGTGAGGCGGCTATTGCCGTCTCCTAAGCAGGTAGCGCAAGGAAGGGGTCGGTACAGGGCAAGAGCTCATCACAGAGCCTGGCATGTCGGGACGGGGTCCGGCGGTCAAAACTGCTCGATTGGTGGCGCACTGGCCCCGAAATGCCACACAGCAGTTACGAACAATTATGTGACCTGTCCGATGCCCGGGACGTATACCCTACACCCGGTCTCGGTCACTAGCCCATCGTGCCAAGTGTAAAGCGCCAACTGGTGATAACAGGAGGAAAGCGCACGGGTAACCCTCGAAAGCGCCCACACACCTGTTGCGACGCAATGAGGGCGCAGCGACGTGCGTGGGGCGCACAGGGACGTGACAGGAAGGGCCGCTGCCGGATCCCGACCTCACAGAGATTCGCTTAACCCCTCGCCCTGATGCGGGGCAGCGAAGCTCCGTATCACACGCATAGCCCACAAGTTGCTCTGAAAGACTGGCCAATTAGATTGAGTTGGTTGGCCGAGCGAAACCGGGACCCTTCGGCTCCAATCTATAAACCTCCATCTCCAACGTTTTACCTGTATCCTAACCGGCGGCCAGCGAGCGCCCGCAGTTTAACTATTATATTTTGTGAAAATTGCCGTGTCCACGACATAATAAGCACGATAAGTTAGCAGCGGACGGCACAGCAGTAGCCAGGCAGCAAAGATTGAGATGCGCGTCTCGGCCCTCTATGCCTAATAAGCACTTCGTGTCGAAGTCATGCCTTCAGTTTTCGTGGAAAGCGTGACGCGGTTAGGATCCAAACGGACCGCGCCGAGACAACTGGTCTAAGAGCCTAACAGAACGTCCTTTGGAACAGTCAAAGCGATCCGGGCCCCACGTTGCTCGGTCGGCCTACATAACGGCGCGCCAAGCCCATAGATAGGGCGTTTCGGCAATGGATGCAAAGGGATGCAACAGTGCATGGGATTTCTACGTGTGCAGACAACAGTTTGGTAGCCCACAAAGGGCCCAAGCCATTCGGGAGAGCTTGTCGTAATGGGTCTTCCATCTTCCGTCATCTTCCATACAAAGCGCATAAGGGACCAAGGGACCATACGTTCCGTCGGAAGATTGCCCGGTACCCGTCCACACCCCACAGGCCAGTACATGGTCAGTGCCTCGCGCAACAAGTGGATCCTAACATGCCGGGATGGCGTCCAGCAGGGTGGGCGGGCTGCGTGGCGTGTGCCACGCTGGCAGCGGCCAAATGCGATATCACCGGCCCCCGCACTCGTGAGGATCGCGCCGCATCTGTGCAGCATTGTAGTGTACTTGTATGGTGTTCCCGTGCGTCTGCCCTTCCGGGATGTCCGGACAATCATGACATTGTGCCCTTCTGTGTGTATTTGGACGCTATCAACGTTGACATAACTGTCACGCATTGAGCCCGTGAGGATGTGCAGCGGTGGTGGCAGACCCATGGGTCGGTCATGTAGGTTAATGCTCTGACAACCCCAAGATAGCCCCTGGGGTACCTGACTTGATTGTTACCGTTGTCTGTCGGTCGTTGGTTGTGGAGAAGTGTCGAACGAAGCCCAGCATGCATAACTCCACTGCGAGGGGGAAGGGCTGAGTGAGGCGGGTGCCACATCATGTTCATGTTTGGGCAGCCCTTTTGTAGTGATCGGCACTTGCCTGGAAAAATCTGGACGAGATGCGCTGGCTGACCTGGAGGAAGTTGGACGAGCTAGCCACGAAGCGTCACTCCAGGGAGGCTGTCTCTAGGGAGGGCAATTTTCTCCCGCTAAAGAACTCGTGGCTGGAGTGATTTTAGCAACAACTCGTTAACGTGCAAGTCCTTGCCTCTTCGAGCAACTTGACCTCTGCGACTAAGTGTTCCGGACAGGGCCCGAGAGTCCCTTGCAGTACTACGTTTGTAAGCCCTGAGGACGTGCGCTTATGGCCCCTTCGTCCATCTGAGCAACCCAGGCACAAGCATCTAAGGCAGTGCGCAGCGCCGCTCTGCCGCTGTCGTGCGCTCTTCGTGCACCCGTGAAGTGGGTGCCAGGAGTTAGGCGGAACCGAAAAAAGGCTAGGAATAGGGTGGAAACAAAAAAAGGTTCGGAGATAGGCGGGTTACAAGAAGGCACGGCTTAGGTGTGAGTGTGCGTGGCACACTGGTTATCCCCTCTTCTGAGCTACCCGTCAACAACTGCGCTACGCTTCCGCATCTCCACAGCTCGGTGGTTGGAGAGGGTGCTAATGGGCATTCGTCATCATGCGGGGACCTAGGGGACGAGCCCGACAGAGCAAAGATCCTGTCGATCCGGGCGAAAAACATCGGCTAGGAGGTTTGTGGACGTCCGGCCCTTTCGGGAACGCCACACTGGCAGGGGCGTGTGCTGGGCTGCCATGCAAGGGGACCGGATCTGGCGTTTAGCATCTTGCATGCACACAAAGTGCGAGTCCGGAGAATGGGGATGTGTGCACGCCTGCCATCGGCGCGCGCCAGCCCGGTAACCGCTGGGCGCCAAGCCGCGAAAGGACCGGGGCAGAGACGACCACGCATCAAATACAGATACAGGTACAGATTCCAGGCTCAGATACAGATCAGAGCAGAGCAGATCCTGGATCAGAGCACGCCCGGCAACGCACCTTCCGGGTCCGCTGTCTGCCACAACGGCTTCCGACCCTGTTTAGTTGTGCGTCTTTACCTCCAGGTCTGTGTACGGGCGGGCCGAGCTCACGCCGATCTTGTAACTGCTAAGCGCCGTCGGACCGGTGGCAATGCAACTGCACCGCCGAGCACGCCCGGTAACATACAGCACCCCAGGTGAAGTCCCACAGCCCGAGTAAGCCTGTCCTTCGGGGACGGGTGTTGTGCTATACTACGTGCAGTGATACGGTTGATTCGGCTTGGCGCCTCACACCGATCCTGGTCCCACTTATTATGAGAAAGTGGCAACAGGACCAGCCATGGTATCTTCGTTCGTCCCAACGAACGAATGGCCGTTTTGGTGGTTTTGGACGAACGCACAGGACCCCCGTTCAGTGGTGTCAACGAACGGCAGAGCCCTTTTAGCAGGACCCTGCTATGGGCTGAACGAAAGATCCCGCCCGCAGGGCGGGTTTCACCGAAAGATCGGTGGGTTTTTGTGACCGTTCGTTCAGCGAACGAACGCCTGGCAGGGAAGATAACAATCCGGTCATTGAACTGCGGGGCGAGGATCCAATCAAACCTGAGGTCCAAATACAGCTCAATACGCGCTACAAAGATACCAATGGGCAGGGTCCGGAAAGCCTGGGCGGCCAAACCACAAGCGCACTGCTGTCGATAACCAGCTGCAAGCTACTCTCGATATCCTTCAGCGGTAACGTATGAGGTAGGTCAACGTGCTCTACCGGGAGGGCCCGTCTGCTCGTATACCTCGCCCGCCATGCAATGTACTCGGCGCCCTGCTGGAAACATCACAACCTCGGGTGTGTATGTCCGTGGAGGGTGCCTTCCCCGTTTCTGGTTCTCTATTTTGCTCTAGTGACACGATGGCCAGGCCTCAACGGTGGTAGGCGCCCCGGTGGGTTCTAACCTAGCGCTCCCGTGTTATGCTATAAACCTCGTCGAATAGTCGCACGGACGATACGCTGTACAACAGCAGTGCCCGGACCTGCGGCGTCATGTAGGTCCGCAGCTTAAGCGCACTCCAAAACAGGCATAAGGCCTCCACACAATCACATCGTCAGCGCTACCGCTAGCGGTTCCCAGCGCGCCGCAACGGCACACGACCCCGAGATGTACTAAAGCCGACTCTTGGCGAGGCAGATACGGGAAGATGCAAAGCACGCTAACTACCAACCGACACGGAGTGCCAAACCCAGGGCAACCCGATGGGCTAACTGAACTCCCGGAACGTACTACGTCACGGTGCCTATTACGTCCCGACACGGGAGGGAGACACATCCCCTTCACACGCCTTGCCCTTCTACGTTCGAAGTGAGGGGTGGGTGTATCAAGTGTGCTCAGCAGACAGTGGGCGCTTCAGACGGCGGCTTTAGTGTTGTATCACTAACGCGGTAGTTGCTGCCTATCCGAGAGGGGCCTTACCACTCACAGTGCTCCCCGGCGGCAATAGAAACATATGCTTTTGGCTTCCATCAATACGTCTGTCGTACTGTACGAAACGGTACCGGGTACGCTACCAGCCCATTCCAGCCTTCTGTTTGTGCGCTCAAGTGTATGCGCTGGCAGAGTTGAGGCTCAAACGCCCATGGGCGCGCCTAGTGGTGATCATAAGTCGTCTGTGGTCGGCGTACAATGCTTGCATGCGACTGTCGACAGCTGTCGTACTGTGCGATGGAGTGGGATTGGGGTTTGGTAGAAGAGTCGATGCGTGGATGGCATCCGCAGCTGATCCATTCTCTGCGACGCACCGCTGCGCACAAGCTTGCTTAGGATCATACAAATTCGTTGCATTCTCATGTCACAGATGCACAGGAGTGCCTCGAGTGTTTTAAAAAAGAGAACCAGAAACGGGGAAGGCAGCGCATGGCAGCGCCGCCAAGGGCGCTGCAGGAAAGATTACAAAGGATTACAAAGATTACAACAAGGCATACGGCGAGGGCTGTACTTCCAAAAGCTCATACGAATTTCCGCACACTTTTGACCGCGGGCCCCTGTTGCCTTGACGCTTTGCAGTACGTGGAATGTTGAGTTTCCATCCAACCTCACGTTACGACGTTCGAAATAACATGTCTACAACACCGTTTCCCTGCGTCATTTTCCCCAACACCAGAGGGCAGGAACATGCAGTCAGCGACGTAAACGGCAAAGACAGCGGGACGCGTGTGCATAATGACCGGCAGAGCGACGCCTCTTGCGTAGGCATAGTGAATATTCTCCGAACAAACACATGTTCATGCCTTACGCTACCCACTCATTCGTGCCGTTCTTGTTGACAAGATCCGTTGACTTGGAGGAACTCCACTTGATCGTGGCTGATGCTGTCAGCTGCCACGAGCATCTGCTGTGTGGGATGTTAACGTCCCAACGGGGACCCCTGTGCAACATGTAGCAGTACGGTGACGATAATGCGCAGAACACGTAGACAGTACAGTTTGTCCGCCACTCCCCAGTGCTTGTCGATCCTGTTTCTGCCGTTCCGGTTAGAACAGTCCTTTCCGCACAAAACATGTGACACCAGAAAACATGACACCAGAGAACACAAAAAGCAAAAGAAGGTTCAGATTGGGACCTTAACCATGGGTAGGCCGTCTATTCCTATTCAAGGGACCAGAGGCCATCCACGGCCTAGACTGTTGCATCGTACAGCTGCCCCGAGTCCACAGCGGGACAGTCCAAATTCTTGCGGCCCTGAGAGTGGGGCACCCGCACGGCCACGCTGCCCACGCAGCTCGTGACGCCGTTTGAGGCCGTGAAGTGCAGCACGTAAACCCGGCCGTCGCCGCCGCCGGCCCGCTCGGCGCGCAGCTGCACACTGGATCCGCCGGACAGGAAGGCGTCGGGCGCATGGTCCGGGCCGCCAGCGCCACGCTCCGAGGCGGTGGCCTCATCGGACGTGACGGCCACCACCGTAATACTGGGCGTGTCGCCACTGGGGTCTGCAGGAGATGGGCATGTGCGGCGGTGCTGGGTTAAGGGAGCAAGGGCAGGTATCCAGGGCACGCCCATCATGTCGGCAAAAGAAGGATTAAGCAAGGCCAGCATGGCCTTGTCTTACCCGTCACTCCTGCGACGGCCACTGTGAGGAGTTGGTGGTTGGGGGGCCACAGGCACGACACCGTGGGGGCGGCAGCTGTGCATACTGGCGCCGGGCGCGGCGGCGGAGGGGAGGGGGGAGGGGGGCTTGGCGGAGGGGGAGAAGGCGGTGGCGGCGAGGGTGGGTGTGGCGAGGGCGGTTGCGGCGAGGGTGGAGGTGGTGAGGGCGGCGACGGCGATGGCGGTGGTGGCGATGGCGGTGGCGGCGAGGGTGGGGATGGTGAGGGCGGTGGCGGCGAGGGTGGAGGTGGTGAGGGCGGTGGCGGCGATGGCGGCAGCGGGGGACTAGGGTTGGGCGGATTTGGAGGTGGGGGAGAGGGCGGGATCGGAGGTGGGCTGGGGACGGGTGGAGGGCTGGGCACGGGCGGATCAGGCGGGAACGGAGGCGTGGGCCCGGGCGAAGGTGGCTCGGGGCTTGGTGGCGCGGGCGACGGCGGTGCAGGGCTGGGCGGTTCTGGCGACGGAGACGTAGGCTCGGGCGGGTTGGGCAACGGCGGTAGCGGCAGAGGCGACGGCGGTGGCGGGGGCGGCGGGCGCGGTGCGGACCCAGGCGGCAGCAGGAAGGCGGCGGCGACGAGGTAAAGACAATCCCCACAAGTATTGCTGTCGGCGCGCAGGAACACCGAAGACGGCTGTATCTGACCTGCACCAAGCGGGCCAGAGGCGGGTTGCGCACACAACAGTAAAAGCGGAAAGCGGAGGTATGTAAGGTTACAGGATGGAGGACTAAATGAACTTTGGAGAGCATTAGGAAGAGCCCTGGCGGCCCGCGTGTTACATGTGCGACGCGTATGCGCGACACGAAGGAGGTTTTTGCGGTTTGCGGCGGCGCCCGCTTGCGCGAGGGCTGTGGGGCGAAACAGTACGTGGGTCCCAGCCGAAGCTGCGGTGGGCGGATGCAGCACGTGCAACACACACGCACGGGCGCCCATGTCCTGACATGTCTTAACACGCCGTCGCGCATATCGAACACACGGGCGCCCCATGAGGGGTAGGCACGAGCGGCACGGTGCCTCCGGCACCTGCCCACGAGGTGGCGCTCGAGAGTATGTCACGCCTATGGCGAGACTTACTCGCGACGTAGCTGGTTATATCGAAGGTGCGGATGTCCCAATATGCTCCATTGCCGCCGTCTATGGCGCCTATAAAGCTGTTGGAGCTGCACCTCGGCAGAAAGGGGTTCACCGAGTCGCCGATGTAGACCGCCATGTCTGCAAATTCTGCCTGCCCATCCGCCACGTGCAGCTGCACGCGCACTGTGCCGGAGACGTAGTTGACAGGGCCAACAGTTACCAGTTGCCATCCGTTGTCGTTAAAGTCGTTACCGTCGTACACGACAACGTCAACGTTGTTTGCGGGGTCGCCGTCGTCGAATATGACCAGCAGCGAGGCGCCGCGAGCCCGGTTGGACGGCATGGTGATGGTGTAGTTTCCGTTTCCCACCGCTTGCACCAGGTCTGTGACGTCGGCCCTGCTCGGGGATGGAGAGGTAGAGTGCAACAACCTTGAAATAGCTTGCTTGCGCCCTTGCTACCCGACAACCGCGTATAATGCAGTGTGACAATGTGAGGGGCCGCAATGTCCGAGGCTGACTAGCACAGCAGCAACACAGGGCAGCGACGGTGCTGGAGGAGGCCCTGTGGGGGCAGAGCAACGCCAAACTGCACTGGCCGCCGGAATGAGCGCATGCCCCCGCCCCAGCAGCCGCCGCTGCCGTACCTGTACGACAGCGTCCGCGTGTAGTTGTAGCAGCCCCCATCCGCGCTCAGCACCTGCCCCTGCACCGGGCCTTGGTTAACGGTGATGTCGGTGCTCACTGAGGTGTCGAATTCGTCGCTGTGCCAGTAGAGATACGCGGCGCTGACGGGCCCGGTGATGCCCGAGAGCCGCAGCGTGCGGGTGTTGCTTGACTGGGGCGACACATAAAAGAAGCCCCCAACGCCTGCAAGGCGCATCCGCGCATGGAAAGATGGTGTGTCCGCATATGACTAATGGAGGTATTTCGGGCGGATCAGTACTGTAGCGTTCTCCAATCAAGGGCTGCAGCATTCTGGTAGCTGCAGTGCTGCCTAAGCAAGCGGGCACCGAGGCACAGCGAGGGGGGACCAGCTGACACAGCGTTAGTTGCGCACTGCCGCATGTACGGGAATGTGCAGTGTCGTCGTTGCCGTTGAAGTACGTGGCACACACCCGCAGACACGAAGTCGACGTCGTAGAAGGTCCCGAATAAGGTGGTGGCCAGGGCGCCCGCGCGCGCCGGCAGGTGCGCCGTCATCAGCAGCAGGGACGCCACGCCCGCAAGCCGCAGCATGGGCGGGGGCGGAGCGCGCAGACCGGTGCGCGGGAGCGCCGATGTCCGCCGGAGGGTAAAGAAGCCTGGGGTTGCGGGGATCAAATTGTAGGGTAACGTTACGGCTTCGGTACGGGTTGCGGGTCTGGCTCGGCGAGATAGACACAGCCAAGGCTTTACAACAGACCGTGCCTGGGTTTTTGTCGGGTGCCCTGTCTGCACAGCCAAAAGGCACGCAGCACACAGGTCCCGTATGCGAGGAGCCCGCGGATGGTGCTCGGGGCCTTCCCGTGCTTGGCTACGCGTGATTCCGCATGTGCTGCGAACTGAGCGAACTCGACACCAGGAATGACAGTCTGTTGCAGGAGAGGCGCCCGTACCTACCCTCACCGGTAGCCGGTGGCTGAGGAGAGCCTCCAGTATGGCGCCGGCGGGCGGTAACCGCGCGAGGCGCCGGTGCCGTGTCCAGGCCGTTTCGCCAGCGGGGTGCCATGACTGCGTCGCGGGCTCAACACTTGGGCCACTTGTACTTCAAGGGCGCCGCTGCATTGGCTGCAGAAAGCCGGCTGCTCCTGGTCGCGAAGGAATGGGTGCGAATGCAGGGAAAGGACAACGTCATGCAAAGCCGGGTGTTTGGGGCGGATAGCCCTTCTGTCGGCCCGGATAGGCCGGATGGCAAACAAGTGTGGACGCGCACAAGGGCGTCAGACGGACAGCAGCTGTTTGTACTTGAGACCCCGTGCCCTTCGGCTGGTGTTCCTCCCTCTCGGTTACTGGCCTATGTGCCAAGGTGAATTGTCAAATCAACGGACGCGCCAGTAGCCCGCGAATGCACTCGCATACCTGTTGTGAGGCAATTACAGCGCAGCGACGTGTCTGGGACTCACATGGACGTGACGGAAGCGGACGCTAGCGTTCCTTAGCCGCATGCCCGTGTGGCAGCGAAGCTCAATATCTCTCACATCCGCCAACCCCTAATATATGCAGTGGCTGTCGTAATTCGCTTACCGGTTGGACGAAACTGAACCCATACAGCTCCAACCTGTGAACCTCCATGTTCAACGTGTACTTGGATCCGAACCGGCGGCTGTCGAGCACCGACACCTCAACGCGACCACGGCTGTACATAAAGTATTATTGCCAGCTTCAAATCCCGCTTCAAGTCCATTTCACAATTCCCATACGATGGCAGCGAGCGAGAGCAATGTTCATGATTTAACGTGCTCTCATTCGTATGCCTAATAATACTTTGTCTAGTCACTACACATCGTAAGGATCTAAGGAAGTTAATGATTTGGATCCAACTATCAACCAACACAACCGCGATTCCATTTTCCATAGCGTCTGAGGCTCTGAAGTCTGAGCGCCCGAACCTAGCCGGGCGCATCAGGGGGCAGCCAGGGGGTTCAGTGCCTTATGCTTGGTAGGACCAGGTACCCGTCTGCAGGTTCAGCATTGTGTGGGGCCCTGCCGCGCCCGCCTGAAACCCGCGAGCCCGCTCCCGAACTGGTCCCCCATCTGTGCTCTTCATGCTGATCCGCACCTTGCTACGTGTTTGATCCAGTAGGGAAGGGCAGCACATGCCACGGGCCACATGTACGGCAAGGGGCCAATAAAAGGTTGTGGAGAATAAAGCTTACAATGATGCATTTCTACACACCGAGGTAGTCGTCGGCTGTAGGTAGTCGTTGTAGGCTAAGCTTCCCCATAGCAAGTTTCTGCCTTCGCATGCCTTTCGGATTCATATGAGTATTAGGGATGCGCAACCGTCATACAGCGCTTCTGCTTCAAGGGCTGTGGTGGGTTCCGATACGCAAGGCCTGTTGCCGACTCCCTTATTCGTGCCGACCGTTCAGCGCATACCACCATCACGGTCTATGGTCCATCAGGTGTCCGTGCTCATCTTCCAGCGCGCCGGCGATCGCCCGCCTCGGGCAGGGATTCAGAGCGTTCCGGGCGGAGGCACCGGATGCAGTGGACGCCGAGCCCCGCGGGGGGCGCGGCGCTGATGGCGGTGAAGGCGAGCAGTATAGCAGCAGCCACATGGGCCTCAAGACCTCGCCGGGGGCGGTGCCCGGGGCGGCGGGAGGACAGCCCCGACACGCGTCCAGCGGGGAACGTCGTCCGATAGTCCGGTCACCGCAGGTGAGCCAAGCGCGCCCAAGTGTGCCCCTCGCCTTTGCCTTTCCATGCTGCGCTGACGTCCTGCTGAGCTGCTGACCCTGGTCCACACACCCCTGCAGCCTGCGCCATCAACGCAAGAGCGGCGCCGGGTGCTGAGCCCAGGCGGCGAGGAGTTCATGGGCAACGTCGCGACGCTGCTGGTGCGGTGGCCACACGCGCCGCTGCAGAAGGTTCCACGCAGCTGGCGGGAGGTGACTGACAACGACCGCTTCCAGTACCTCTTCCCACGGCGGCCCCAACCCTTTGTGCAGCGGGCCATGGATGCGTACGAGGTGAGGCGGCCGTATGGGCCCCATGGGTATGAGGGTGCAAGGGCATCAAGTAGGCTGGAGTAGCCTTCTGGCGGCCCTACGGCTTTGATTCAGTCATAGGTGTTTTAGTCCGCGCGCTGTAACCTCGACGCGGCTCGTTCTGTGGACATCCGGCATCAGGGCGTTTCAGATGCACGCCAGCCCCTCCCAAGGCTGCATGCTTCTGGACAGCCGCTCCACGCCACATCTCAAGTTGTGTCCCAGCGTTATGACCTGCACACGATCCCTTCCGCACAGGAACTCCTGCACGCGGCGTCGGTGAGCCCGGACAATGACCCCGACAAGGTGGCCAGCGGCAGCGGCGGCCGACTGGGGGCGGTGGACTCGGGGCTGTCGCATGCGCACCAGGCCGCCCTGACGGAGCTCCTGGAGCGGCTCCAGTCGTGGCAGCAGCATCTGCAGGTAGGCAGCAGAGGTTGGCGGATGCACACCAGGCCCACGCGTACTCAGGCAGGGTAAGGCGCTCTGGGCTGGGACTAGACGAGTACTACTGAGGCACATGCGGAACGCTATGCCCATGAGAAAAAGAGAAACCTGTAGAGAAACAGCTCATAGAACAGGAGGGAAGTAAAGGGACAGTCTTTTTTGCGCCGGCAACACCGTTCCCTGTCTCACCGTACGCCGAGCACGCGCGCCCGTTGGGGAACTTACAATCGCCATGCGCTGTTGTTTCCAATGTCGTCCCCATCTTTTCCGCCCCGTTGCCCGCGTTGGTAAGGCCCACGACGTGCTTCCGTGCTCCCGTCCCCAGGACACGGACGACATCAGCAGCGACAAAAGCACCATCATCACAATAGCGGCCGTCTCGACGGACGATGACGGGGACAGCGCCTTTGCTGAGCATGCTGGCAGCACCGGCAACGATCATGACAGCACGGGGAGCGGCGACCGTGCGGAGTCGCGCGGGTCGGCCGAGCCACTCACAGCACAGAGTGGCTGCTCGCAGGGGCCGCATCGCAACGGCCAGAGCAGGCGCGCTGAGAAGACGGGGGAAGGTGGCCTTGGTCGGAAGCTGCGGAGCCCGTGCGCACGAAAACACAGCAGGCGGCCAGCGCCACCCTGGGATGACACGCAGCCTTTCCAGACGCACGTTGGCACGATTTATCACTTCTGGCGGCTGTGCCCGTACGGCTGAGGCGTGACGGAGGCTGCTAGGAGGCTAAGGAGGTGTAATGACTGGCAAATATCCAGAATTGTTTGACACCAGTCAATTCCCTCCGAGAGAGCTTACATATTGGTAAGACAGCTAACAGCTATACCTCCTGCATTGCATACAGAACAGGACAAGCGAGCGGGCGCTTGGAACCCCAGAAGTCCTTGATGACCCAAAGATAAGGCACAGCGCCGTTACGCACTGACCAACTGCCCATGCCCATGCATAAGTTCCTCCATTGTGTGCATGGTTGCATGGTGCATCTTGATGGCAATACTAAGCGAGGCCAAAAAACCGGCGTCCCGCAGCTTGCAGTATGTTCAGTTCTGAAAAATCAAATAGCGCCTTCGAAAAGGCGTCATGATAATGTCGTGATGCGCCACAGCCAAAGCAGGCCTCCTAGCCTCGGTGGAGCCCCGTTTAGCCCCGCCATTCAGACAATGGGGAGCTCGGGCTCAAGGGCTGGCCCTTCGCGTCCAGAACCACGCCGCCAAAGCTATTGCCCCCAGACGACATTGACCCCCCGGACGAGCCGCCAGCTTGATGCACCTCCCCGGGAGTCGCCCCTTGCCCATGCAGCTGCTGCTGGCTGGCCTGCCGCTGCGGCAGCGAGGACGCCTTGGGTCCCTTGCCCGCCTTAGCGAGCGACACGACCGAGGGCTTCTCCAACCAGAGCAGAGAGAGCTCCTGCCGCGGCCGACGGGATTTTTGCGTCCGCTGCCGCCGCGAGCACTGGGAGAGCAGCGTGCCTAGAGTGTCCTGGTCGTCCGCCTCCACAGGCTCCTGCCAAGATGCCTGCGCCTGCGCCGCGGCAGCAGCCGCTGCGGCTGCGGACGCTGCGGCCTTGGCAGATTGCGAGGGTTTGCTGCGCTGATGCCGGCCACTGTAGGGAAGCGGTGGTGCCGGGGGCGGGGGTGCTCGCGACGCGCGCCGCGAGAGCCCTTGCCCGTACGTGGGCAACGTGTCGACTGGCCCGTTGTACCAGCATTGCACCGGCTGCTGCGGAACTCGAAAGACAAATGTGTCCGCAGCCTGACCCGAGGTTGATGGTTCGCATTCCGGGTCTGACGAGAAGACGTGCCGCGGGCAATGCAACGCCTTGGGAGCCAGGCCGGTAGCTCGCCACAGCTGCGCCATGAAAAAACAATGAAGGTCAGCTCTATGCGTAGGGCATACATGCAAACGCATACATGCACCACTAGGCGGGGCGGCGACAGAAATAAGTGGCCCGGGAACCCACCTGCAGGCTTAGCGCCGTGTCCACGGCGACGCGCTGCTCTTTAACACTAGAAGCAGCGGCCATTTGCCGCATGGTGCGGCGGCCAAGCCGCCCAGCTCCTCGTCGCCAAGGCCACGCTTCGTGACAACGCAGACACCTGCGGCGAGGGGTTCGAGCCCAGACAGAGGCTAGGTCAGACATGCTTACACACTGCTGGACCAGAAGCCTAGACAGCAGAACAGAGCAGCGTCCACCGGGCGCCAATATGGATGGCGATCCCCGGCACCAACCCCTCCTCGCCACGCCCTGGTTGCTGTGTGAAAGCCTTTGACAGGATACGCACTACGGGTCCCAGGCGCACCTTTCAGAAGAAGGGGCCGCGTGCGAGCCCGGCTCGGGCCCCTGCCTTCTCCAGGAGCTTCACGAGGACCTCCCAAGGCTGAGTAAGACTAGATGTGAGGGCGTGGAGACAGCCTAAGCAAGGGTTGTGCTCAAAATGGTGAGGGAAGCTGCGGCAAGCCCGAGTCGGCGCGCCATATGTAATGCTGTTAAGCAGTCGTCTGAGATTGTAGACGAAGGATGGTGAGCTGCAAGGGCTCGAGACTATGCGAGGGTGTACGGAGGGCGTCTACGGCCAATCCCCATCGCTTTCGTCTTCCTGGCTCCACACTGTACACACCCATGCTGCTAACAGTCCTTGCGAGCAAACCACGCCTGGTCACCACGCGTGGGCTAAGAATGCCAAGATTGTTTCCTCACATACAGCATTGCGGGAAGAATCGGCTGAAGACCGAACATTGACGTGGCCTGCATGAAGCCTCGAGCGGAAGGTGGCTATGCGTCCCAGGACGAGCTGAACTTCGCGACGAGCGAGGGCCAGGCCGCTGGTTGGCGCATTCTTGCATCGGCGCGCACTTCAAGTTCCAGATGCGCCTCTCGCGGACAGATGCACCTTTGCGTGTGCATCTCACCATCCCTGCTCCCTCTCCGGCGCGGGGGAACCTGCATCTCTGCAAGCATGGCCCATTCGAAGGAATGCTGCTTATAGCAGGCCAGCCGCGGCGACGGGGCTGCCCTCCTGCCTGAGCAGTCCCACCTGCGACGCGATGTCTGCAGCTGCGGCTTCGAGCGCGGCGTGGCACCTTCCGGCAACAGCAAT
>LSYV01000008.1:2376148-2392868 GCA_001584585.1 Gonium pectorale | reverse complement strand
TCCCCCAGCCCTGCCGCATCGCCCGGTCTGCCGGACGCCATGGACGTGGACGCCGACGGAGCGACCGATCGCGGCGCAGCCGCACGCGGCCCGCAGCCGCAGGCCGCCGCCCCTGGCGGAGGCGGGCGGGCGCCCGGCGGCCGCGGCGCGGCCGGCGACGCAGACCTGCTGGCGGAGGTGCGGCAGCTGCGGCCGTGGCAGCAGCGGGCGGTGGCGGCGGCGGTGTGCCGGCACGTGAATGCCGTACTGACGGCGGCGCTGCTGCCGGCGGTGCCGTTTGGCGCGACGGCGCCGCTGCTCAAGTTCGCGTCGGAGTACTCGGGGGTCTGCGCGGCGGCGGGGCTGGCGCGGCCCGCGGAGCTGCATGCAGCGTCCGGGACGAGTGAAGCGGGGGCCTCCCGGCCCGGGGCCGGCTCCTCGGCCGTTCGCCACGGCGACCTGTGGCTCCTCAGGTGTGTGGAGGGCCAAGTGCGGAGTCCCTACAAGGCTCAGCGGCTCGGCCCTGAATGCGCACTGTTGAGGGCCGCTGACCGCTTTCCTAGTTGACCGCGTACGCAGTGGTGGGGTTGGGTTGCCTGTCGCTTTGCAATCGACGTGCCATGACGTGACCATGATGAGCTGCTGGCGCGCGTTCGCGGCCCCCCTAAGGTGCCTGGCGCTGCTGGAGGCGTGCCAGTGCTGGCACTGCGCCCCGCAGCTGCTGCTGCACCTGGCGGGGCTGCACGTGGAGGCCACGGCGCTGTGGGCCACCGTCTCGCCGACGGCGCCAACCGCGGCCGCAGCCACTGCAGCGCTGGAGGGCGGTGGAGGGCTGCTGTGGCACCGCCTACGACTGCAGCCGGGCGTGGCGCTGGCCGCCATGGAGTCCCTGGCCAGCAGGTCCGTTCGGGCAGTCAGCGACGGCTTGCGATCGGGTCACAGCGCCGGTGACTGCATGTCGTTGGTAGTGGGGAGGGCACGCTCTGGGCCGACCGAACCTGTAGAGGGGGGCGTTCCACAGTGCAAGGCTGGTGCGAAACGGAGTAGCCCGTCGGCAGGCGTCGCCTTGCGCCTGCACGCTGCACCGCCCCGCCCCCACGACTCGCCACGATCCATCTCGACATCTCGTGCGCACCACGCCTCAAGCCACGGTCGCAACCATGTAAGCGCTGCCACCCCCATTCTGTGCGTCACCCCCGCCCCTTCGCCATGCCGCTGTGCTCTGAAGGCTGGTCGCGGCGGGCCTGGTGCAGCCCGCACTGGATCGCCTGACCAGCTGGGCCACCCGCTACGGCGTGCCGCCTGGCCCGGGGCGCCGCCACCTGTCGCGCGTCACGCAGTGTGCGGGTGTGCTGGCGGCCGCGGGCGCAGCGGCCGACTGCCAGGATGTGCGGTCGTGGTGGGAGATGTAAGTGCGGGAGCGGGCGGGCGGGGTTGTGGAGGCTTTGCAGTCCGCGCCTCGAGGGGCCGGGCCCAAGGACAAGAGTGCCCAGCTGCAGGATGCCCGGGATCGGGAGCAGGGGCATGGAGCGCGCGGTCAGCTTATCTCATGAGGGAGCGTGGGCCATTGCCGATGGCGGTAACGGGCCGTTGAATGTGTTGATGGCAGCTAGGCTTATCGCGATCGTTTCGTGACAGCCCACGGGCGGACATTCACACGATGATGCATCCCTCCCGGTGTTACGGCCCCGTTCTCAGGTTTCAACGACCTGACACCTCGTACGGCCAGCATTGGCTCGTCGGAGAGCTGGCGCCCTACCTGCAGTCACTGTCGGCCACTGCGACCCCCGGGTCCGCCGGTGGAGCTCCCTCGCCCACGGCCGCGGCCTCTCCGCCCGCCCCTGTCGCGGGCGCCGCCGGGGCCGCGCCACCGGGCCTTCCGCAGCCCCGTGTCCCACTGCTGCGGCTGTCGGAGCTCGCGGTGCAGCAGCTGGAGCAGGCGCGTGCTGCTCCCGGCTCGAGTTCCGCGGTCCGGTGGCGGGCTAGTGTGGAGGCATGCGCGCCGCTGGCAGCCGCCCTCGTGTCCGTTTTCACGGGGCGCGCTGCCACGCCGGCGGCCGGCAGCCCCCATGACGGCGGCGGCGGCAATGGCAGCCCCGAGCTGCCGGTCGACCCCACGGAGCGGCTCAGGCTGGTGTCGCGCCAAGCCGGGAAGGCAGTGGCTGCACTGTGCGCCGCGCCAGTCGCCAACAGCCCCGGAGGTAGTGGGGAGGCGGAGACGATGCTGCTACCGCTGGCGGGTGTCGTCCTCGCCTGGGTCCGGTGCTGCTGCTACGTATCCGGGCCTGGCGGCGGCGGAGGGAGCAGGGGGAGCGCGGGGGAAGCGACCCGTGGGTCGCCGACGGGCCCGGGCACGGGGCCAGCCAGCGGGGCAACGCGAGCGGGAGCGGTAGCCACCAGATCGCGCGCCACGGCACACGCTTGGAGCGTGGCCGGCAGCGGATTGATGCTGGCCCTCGAAGCCGTCAGACTGGAGCTCAGCGACTCGGCAGCCTCTGCGGCAGTGGGGGGGCCGGGTTCCGAGCAGCGGCTGCAGCGCTCGCTTCTGGCTGTGTGTTGCGCCGTGCTCAGCGACCCGGCAGCCCTGGCGGCGGACGCCGCTGCGGCCTTCCCGGACGCCGGGCTGCGCGGCGGCATCAGCGGCGCCAACTCCCCGCAGCGCCCGCGCTTCGGCGGCGGCGCGGCCTCGCCACCATGGCTGGCTGCGGCGGCGCAGGAGGGCGTCCTCCGGCTCATACTGATCGCTGTCTCCTACGGCCAGTTGGCGCTGGTGGATGCCGTGACGCTCCTCTGCTGCGAGCCGGCTTCGGGCGGCAGCTACGGGGCTTCGGCGCGCGGCGGCGGCGGCGGGTCCGAGTTGTCGTGGGACGAGGTTGCGTGCCGGAGGGCTCTGTTGGGGCCACCGCCCGGCTTGCCTGGCGGCTTCTGCCGCGCCGAGGCCGCTGTGCGCTCCCGGATGCAGGCCAGTCTCCCGGCGGACTTGGTCTGGGCAAGCGTGTCGGAAGTCCTCATACGCGGCGTGCTTCTGCCCCCGACGCCTGGCGGCGGCGGGGCAGCCTCTGCCGCGGGCGCCGACGCAGATACGGCGTCAGCCGTGCGCGACGCGGCGGCGGCCCTGGTGTGCCACCCGCCGCTGCGGCACTGCCTGCTCGCCGAGCCACGAGCCTTGCACGCGCGCCTGTGCTCGCCATCGTCTGTGCGAGCCGCCTGGACGCTCCTAGCGGCAACCTCCACGGACGCGACGGGAGCGGCCCCCGAGGCGCCTACGCTGCGCCTGCCGCAGCGGCTGGTTGTGCTGTCCCTTGCAGCGGGGCAGCTGACGCCCATGCAGCCCGTCGTGGCGCACGAGATGGCGACGGGCCTCGACGGGGACTCGTCGCTGATGGCGGCGGTGCTGGTGGCGATGGAGGCTCCTTGCTTCGGGACCAGCTGGCTCCTGCTTCGGCTCCTCGTGGACGAGCAAGCCATGCTGGCGACGGTGGCGACGGTCCCGGCGGCAGTGGTGGCTGGCGCTGGGCGTGGTGCGGCGGGCGCGCCGGCTTCTGCAGCGGCGGTGGAGACGCGGAGGAGCCTGCGCGAGGCGATGGAAGCCGCGCTGACGACGGCGTCAGGGGAGGGAGCAGTGGCAGGCGGCAAGGACGCAGGGGCCAAGGGGCCGGGCGGCGGCGGCCAGAGCACTGGCGGCAGCGGGGAGTTGCGCGCGGCGGACAAGGCGTTCTGTGACGCGGCGCTGCTGGCGCTGCTTGCGGCGCCTACTCGGGCGGAGCTCTCTGCCGAAATGGCCTGGCAGGTGAGGGGCTCACACAAGTGGTGGAGCGCTGCGTGGCACTACGAGGGTCGCTGCCTGGCATGGCGTGTCGCTGTTGTATCGGATGTTAAGGGTCCAGTTTGTACGGATCCCGATGAATGCACTGATTCCTGCAAGGCGGAGCCCGCACCAAATGATTGAGATTATGGAACGGCAATATACGGGTACGGAACGCATGAAGCACTTCAGTTGCCTGACCCGGACTGCTCCTCTGTCCTGCCGACGCGCAGCTGGGCAAAGGAGTTGGGGATTACCTGCTCAAGTCCACCGACTGGCTGCTCCAGGTGCGTGGCCAATGCGGGTGTACGCCTGGTCATGCCTCGGACCCGCCCCTCTGCTCCCGCCCGCTCTCGGCCGCTGGTTCGCCCCCGGCCCTGCCCTCGTAGTGCGCTCGGGGGTTCTCCGCTCGGGTATTTTTGGGCCGCGTGGAGTAGGCTGCAATGCCAACGTCCATTTGCCGGCGGGTCCCCCGCCATGCTGATCTCTCCCCCATGCACAGGACCGCAAGGGTGAGCAGCTGCTGGGACACAGCAACCTGGCGCAGCTGGTCGCGAGGCTGGGCCGCAACAAACCGCTCTCGGGCCCCGTGCCCGGCCTTGAGTTCATGGCCGCTCAGGGCATCGGCGCCGCGCCCGGCGCGGCCGGGCCGGCGCCCTTCGCCGTCGAGGCGGCCCTCGCAGATCTTGCGCTCGCGGGATTGTACAAAGCGGGCACGACGCGGCAGCGGGAGTTCGCGGGGGAGTTGGTGCGGCAGCTGGTACGGATGGCTGATGCCGTACGCCGCGCGGCGCTGGCGACGCCGCCAGGGGTGGCTGGCGGCATGGCTGCCGGCAGCACCGCTGGTGTTGCGCCCATGGGCAGCGCGAGCGGCCACCAGCAGCTCCCGCCGCCGCCGCAGCTGCCGCTGCCGCCGCCGCTGCTTGTCCCCGCTGGCCGGTCGCGCAGCTTGGGCCCGCTCTCCGGAGCCAGCGCCGCCAGCGCGTCGCGACCGATGGCCGAGGACCCAGACGCCTTGTCGGCTGCTGATGCCGACGGCGGCGGGGCCGGCGGGGGCGACGGCGGCGGTGACGGCGGTGGAGGGGGCGGGCGCAGGCGCGGCGGCATGGGCTTCGGCAGTGGTCGCTCCCGTCGCATGGGCGGAGGCGGAGGCGGGCTGCTGGTCCGCTCGGACTCCCGGGGCGACCTGACGGAGGCGTTGCGCATCGGCTCGCCCGGGGCGCTGCAGGTACGTTGCTTCGAGCTGCTCCCCACTGCTGCGCCATGATCCTAGCCTTTGCACGCGCTGCATAAGTACCTTTACACCAGCAGCACCACCCCTCCTGGCTGGTGTCGCTGTAACCCTCCTGTGGCTCCCGTGCAGGTGGCGTTGTGGCTGCGCGTGCGGGTGCTGATGCCGCTGATGCCCCTCATCTACAGCGACCGGGAGAGCGACGCGCGCAGGAACCTGCGGAGCCAGCTGGTGCCGGCGCTCGTGCAGCTGCTCGCTTCGCCGCTCATCTGGGCCCCGCAGGCGTCGCCAGCGCCAGGGCCCCCCCAACCGGGCACCGGCTGCGGAGCCGCAGCGGCGGCGGCGACACAGCCTCCAGCGGGGGCTGGGACGGTGTTTGGCACGGCGTTCACGACGGCGGCTGCCGCTGTCGGAGAGGGGGACATGGCGGTGACAGGCGACGGCGCGGCAGCGGCAGCGGCGGCTGCTGCAACGGCCGCTGGCGAGGCGCTGCCGGAGCGGCTGCTGCACGTGCTGTGTGCTCTCGTGTGCGGGCAGTGGGCCTCCTGGCTCAAGCCGCCTGGCCAGAAGAGACTCAAGGTGCGGCTTGCGGCACACGAGGTCCAGGTGCCTAGCGGCGCCTGCATTTGTACATCATATGTCGCCTTCATGTCCTAGAATTAGGAGGGAAGGGTAGCAGGACTGGCATTATTTCCTGTTTACGGCTCGCGGGCCCCATGCCTGCGCAGGAGGTGGCAGTGTACGACAACATCCCACAGCTGCTGGCAGACCTCGACCAGGCGCTCTCGTCAGCCGTTTCCACTTCTGCCGCTGGTCCGGCCGCGTCCGCCGCCTCTGTGGCCCCGGCGCTGTCCTGGATGCGCGAGCGGATCACCTCGGCGCTGCCGCTGCCGGGCATCGCGGCGCGGCAACTGCTGCCGCTGCAGCCCCGCGCAACTGCAGCATCTGTCGCCAACGCCGCCCCGGTCAGCAGCGAAGCAGGCGCGCTCTCCGCCACGGGCGCGGGCGGGAGTGCGGCAGCTGCGATCGGTACCCTGGAGCTGGACCCAGCGGTGGTCCTGCCGCTCGAGTCCCTGGCTCAGGCCGATGATGTTTTGGCGCAACCGTTTGGCAGTTCTATCCCCATCGCGGCGTTGGCAGGGCGTTGTCCAGGGCAAGTGGCGGCCAGCGACGGCGGCAGCGGAGCCTCGGCGGCCGGGTTGCTCTGTAGTTCGGCGCTCCTTGTTGGTGCAGTGCGCATCCGCCGGCCGCCGCCTGCGCGATAGGATATGCCGTATGAGACAAAACTTGTGTCCTATGGACTGTGCGGGTTTGGGCCAACGGTGTCAGCAAGTGCGTACCGTAGTTTGGAGGGTCGGGTGAATGCGTGCATTACTATGAAATGACCTGGACCGTAGGCTGGAATGTGAACAATGATGCGGGCGGGCACCGCTCGCATCCGGCGGTGGCTGCCCTCAAGGACTGCATGTGCGCTGCCTGCCTGGGTGAGAAGCCGGGGCCGTAACTCAAGTTACTCAACAGCATCACTTGCATGCCGAGCGTTATGTGTGCAAGAGCTCATTGTAGTCCGCTCGGGAGCTGCGTGTCTGAGCTGTGGCCGTTAGATATGTGGACATGAGCGTCTGGCCTTCATCACAAGTTGCAGGCCAGTGTCGATGGGCGGTGCGATGGGCACCTATACATGCACCGTTCGAAAGCACTTAGCACTCGCATGTGCTCAATGGCCGCCCAGTCTCCTAGGTGCGGTTCGTTGTGTGCTGCCTCTTTGCGAGACCCGCAGTCCTGCTGCAGCACCAGCTTTTGGGAAGGACGCATGTGCCATTCGCATGTTGCAACTGCGCTACAGCTTGCCTGCCGGGTTGGGTTTTACACTATCGCAAGACGGGCATCACGAGAAGAAACCGACATTCCTGCCAGCTGAGGGCGGCCTTATATGCCATGAAAGCAGCTGTACCAAATCCCATCATGTGCACACCTGCACTAGGAGCATAACTAGGCCTAAATCACCAGTTGACCACCGCCCTCCGTACTACGCTATTCCGTTGGGGTTAGAACCGCTGCACAACGCCCGCATGCAGGCTTGAGCGCCTAAACCTCATCGCCTCACGTCATTGAGGCGAGCCGGAATGGGCACGTCTACGGTAATAATGCAACGCAAATGATCCATCCACGTACCCACCCTCGCTCCAGCACACCCCAGCCCTTTGAACCTCGTCCGGAGTAGCGTCGTGCAGGCACGCCAGGCAAATTATATTCCAAAGATCAGACTGTTATCACGATGTCCGTATTCTCCTGGCGCTGCCTGGCATGCTCAACACAAGCACCCCAATATGCAATCGGTGGCACATGATAAGGAAGCCACATCAACCGCAGCCGGCGCTGGTGTTAGTCAGGAGCATGCAGACCTTGATTGGCAATCCTGCCTCGCATGCGCGACGGCTGCGTGACGCCTGACGGGAATGGCGCAATCACTGGCCACCCCTTCGGAGTGCTTCTGCGGCTCGTTGCGTACTTGCTACCGGCAAATTTGTCGCCGGTTAATGCACGTGGCACCCATTGTCTGTTTTATCACAGTCGCACGCAACAAAGCTGACCTAATGTCCCAGCTAACAATCCCACAGATCGGATACAAGTATGGACCTATCCACAAGATTGGTCATTCACGCCAATTGCAGAGGAACCCTGTCCCCAGCAATCCCATGTCCCCATCCCTTGGCGGGCGCAGGCGTCATCGCTTCACGCTCCCCGTCCGCGACATGCTCCTGGCTAGCAGTGCGACCTCATGCGCCTCTTCCTCGCGCCACCGGCCCAACAGGAACTCCCCAAGCGGGCCCATGTCGGGGATGTTGCGGCCCGCGGACCGCACCGACGGAAGCGCAGATACGGGCCCCGACCCGCCTGCTACCGACGCCTCGTTCGTGACACCGCCCGTGCCATCCCCCACGGCTGCCGACGCATACAGCCCCACGGCGGAGGCGCGCAGGGGCTCCAGTAGCGGGTCGCTGCTGCACGAGAGGCGCACCAGCAGCTCCTGAACCAGTCGGTAGGAGGCCCCGGGCATCTGCAGACGCATAGTCAGCGTGGGTGAGGGCGCGAAGGAGCCACAGACACCAAGATCGTTGTCAATAGGGAGTCACAATCGAATCGCGATACGACTCCCAGTAGAATTGCATGACATGGGACATGGGAGATTGCCAGGAGGAAGATCAGGCCACAGCTAAGCACGGCAAGGATCACCTATCCCCCTAAGGCTTGTCGATCGGCCCGGCGACAACGCGCATGCCAACAGACCACGGGCTGCCCACGACCAGGGCACACCCACCATCTTCTCGAGCTGCGAGAGGTTGCCCAGCATCCCCGCCAGCAGCGCCTGCGTGCCTTTGTCAGCGCTGTTGAAGGACGCCCGCATGCAGGGGCTCAGGAGGCGGGAGAGAACCGCCGCACTCTCCACGGTCGTCCCCTCTCTCGCCACTAGGCCCACCAGCGCCCGTGTGTCCACCAGCGTGCTCGTCGCGGTGCCCTTGCCCGCCGTGGTGGCCCCAGTGGTGCCAAAGGCCGCGGAGCTTGCGGGCATCGCTGCCTTCGGCGCTGCCGCGGCTTTCGGCGGAGCGGGTGGCGCCGTGGAGGCGCCGGGGTGGTGGGACTCTTCAAACTCCACCTGCGTGATGAGTAGAGCACATGGCGGATTATCATGCCGTGCCGCCCACAATTGTGGTTCCTAAACATTCGCTCTTAACCTACAACCCGGCCCTTTGGCGCAGCTGTCCCATCCCTCACCGTGCACATGGTGGCCCCCAAATATCCCTATTCAAGGTGCAACTTCGCGCCTTCACGACATTCGCCCTTTCCATCCGCAAAGCACCGCCTGCTTGCCTGTTTCCGCGACTGGACCGTCCCATAGCCGGACGACCCAAGTGCCGCCATGCCGCCGCTGCCGCCGCCGCCACCAGCCCCTCCGCTGGTGTTGGTCATGGTTGATCGAAGTGAACCCGACGGCATGGTGCTGGCCGTGCCGCTGGGCCGCGACTGCAGTGTGCCAAACGTGTCCCCGTCACCGACTGCAGAGGGCCCCGTGTCGCTGGTCTCCACTGTCGCCGGCTGCTGCGGCCCGCTGTTCCGGCTCTCAAGTGACTCGGCCGAAGACGTGAGACCAGCATATCTACACACACGCCATGACGGCGCACGGCAAACGGGAGAGGTGGCGTCACGCGACCATGCCACAGAATGCATTAGCCTTATCTCACGCCAGCCTTACATGTGCACGGGTCGGGCAAAGCACATATGCTGGCCCTTCGTGAGAGCCTACCTCAGGCGCACAGAAAAGCGGCACGGCCGCGCCCCGTACACCGCTGCGCACCCACCTGTGCACCATGGGCTTCCCGCCCGATGCCGTCACCGCCGGCGCCACGGGTGATCCCTCCGACGCCGTTGCGCCGGTAGAGAGGCTGGCACGCGCCAGGCCGTGTGCCGACTCCGCCAGGCCGCCGTTGGAGTGCGGAGCCGCTGCCCCGCCTGGCCGTGTCACCATGTCCCGGAACATGCGGGCTTCGGCCGAGGACATGGTGGCGTACTTGGCCCCGATTTGCGGAGCGCTCGGTGGCGGGCCTGGGAGCGGCGAGCTGGCAGTGCTATCGCCTCCGCCGCTACCACCACTAGTCGCGGCCTCACGAGGGGTGCCGCGTGCACCAGCGAGCGCGCTGGCTCCGCCGCCTGATACCGATGGCGAAGGCGGCGTGGGGAGACCAATAAAGCCGTTGCTGCTGGGAGACGGCGAGCGGGGGCTAGGCGCCGGCACAACCGACGGCGACGTTCCGTTGGGTCTGCGCGGCGAAGTCGCCACCGCCGCTACCGCCGCCGAGACTACGGGTCCGTTGCTTGCCGCGAGGGCTTCTTTCAGCGCAGCGCCGGCAGTGCGGCTGATGGTCTCTGGCTTCATTGCCGCCGTTGGTGAGCTCACCGAGGGCTGGTGACGCAGCGCCTCCCGCAGCGCGTCGCTGCTGGCGCCCGCCCGGATGGTCGCGGCGTTGCCCACCGACGCCATGGCTACGGCCGCCGCGGAGACGGATGCGCGCACGGTCCCGGCGACCGCAGACTTGCGCCCCATCGTCCCGAAGTCCCACGCCGGCAGCGTGGCGCCACCACCAAGCCCATCCTCTGCATCCCTCCGGCTCATGAGCGGCTTCTTGTGCCGCACCAGCTCCTGCACCATGGCGGCCAGGTGGTCCGGGGGCTGCGACGCGCTCGCCACAAAAGGATGCTGCAATAGATCCTGGGAGGGCAAGAGATTGTAGGGGACAAGGGCCGTCAGGCAGGGTAGCGCAACTCAACCCAAAGCACTAGTGCCGGGGTGACAAACAGATTTCTCCGGCAGGAGTCCTGTCCATTTGAACGCGCGTCTGAAACCTATGCGGATATGATGGTGCTGGCTCATGCCCCGCAGTTGCTGCTGTTCGGGGCGTGCCGGGCTTTCTGAGTGCGGCTCTTGACGAAACTGCCGGGCACACGCCCTGCAGGGGAGCGCAACTGCACCGCGCGACCGCACTTTCCCACGGAAGAACAAGCATGGTGCACTACGCTCGTAATGCAACCCTTTACCCGAGCATGCGGTCTAGACCCGGGCTCCTTCCGCAGACAGGTCGCAACGAAGTCCTTCAGCTGCGCCGAAAAGCCGTCACCCTTGAGCTCCGGCGGTGGGCCTTTGGGGATCAGGAACAGCACACGCATCGGGTGGAGATCGGAGTGGGGTGGCGCGCCGGTGGCCATCTCAATGGCCGTGATGCCCAGCGACCACACGTCCGCCTTTTCTGTGTACCCCTCCTCCGATGAGTCGATGACCTGCAGGAAGCACTTAATAAAGTCAAGAGCCGAAAACACACGGTGAGGACGAACTGGGGGCTTCCCTGCTGGGCGTTGCACTTTGGGCCAAACTTTCTAGGGGTGGACAGCCCCGTCCCGCACAGATAGGAGCATCCTCACCTCGGGGGCCATCCAGAAAGGCGTCCCTACAAACGTCTTCCGCCGGTACCCAAGAGTGCCACTCAGCTGTCCAGACACGCCAAAGTCAGTGATCTTGACTTCGCCGCTCCGCGACAGCAGGATATTTGCTGCCTACGGACATGGTAACGAAGGGAAGGCGCCATTCCGAACGAGGCGCACCAGTCATCACGCTACGCACCCAGCTCCCAAACTCTGCCCGTGAAGGAGAGAGGCGTGGCAAGCCAGTAAGCAACAGCAGCTGTTGCGCCTCTTGGGAGAAACGCACCTTAATATCGCGGTGTATGCGGTGCTCGGAGTGTAGGTACACCAGGGCGTTCAGCACCTGCGGGTAGCCACAGCTGGATCAGCGAAACCAAAACACACGTGGCGCTGATGCATAAGCATGGGCACCGCTGATGCATAAGCATCTACACCGTAAACATGAATCTCACAAACGCTTCACGATCCTAGGCCCTCGTGGATCAGGGCCACAAGGGCTGTATCATACATTACCTGCGACAGGACGAATGCGATGCACGCCTCGTCCAGTGGCCCATGGTGCACCTGCGCCGTTCGACCAGCCGCATCGTCAGGATGTTCGCCCATGCATTTCGGACGCGGGAACATGTACATCCGGCAGGACGTTAAGTGGCATGGCGCTGCGGAACCGTGTGAGCGGGAACGCGTGCACGCATTAGTCCGGCCCTCGCATGATGGAGGCGCGCATTGCCCATGTACGGCCCCTTGCATCGTGGCCCTCACCCCCACACGGCCCTCTTCGCCCCTACCAGGTCCGCCACGGAGCACGCCATTAGCTCCATGATGATGTGAAGCTCCGCCGTGCCAGGCCGGAGAACGGATCCATAGTAATCGGTGATGTTCTTACATTTACAACCTGCCAGCATTTGGATCTCCTGCAGACGGAGCGTTCAAGGGGAGGCATCCAAGATGGGCAAGGGCAGGCTGCAACACGTCAGGCGGCGAGAGCTGTGGCGAGGAAGTAACAAGCACAAACCCATCAGACAAGTTCAGCTTCGAGCCTACCTTATGAATATCTTGGATATCATCCTCGCTGCAGGAGGATGCACCAGCAGCAACACAAGGAACCCGGGGTGGAGGGTGGGGAGGGGGGTAAGGTGGGAGGAGCACAGCGCAATCCGGCTGCTCGATCCCCACTTACATGTCCTCCAGATCGAGAACTTTGATTGCGACGGGCGTTCCCGTCTCATTATCCACCCTGCGGGAAGGGGGCAGCATTCAGGAGTCCACGACTGCGATGACCATCCCACCAGCATGATTCCTTGTAAAACCGTGTGCCATCCAAGCCATGACACCGTGCCTCACCCGGCGTAGACGTCTCCAAATGACCCACGGCCGATGCATTGGCCCTTCTCAAAGCGTTCTGCTGCCATTCCAGGAGCGTCTCGGCGGTCTTGTTTCGTCCTATTGTAACTACTCCAGCCAATCCGGGGGCGGAGCAAGGACAGGGCAGCTGCAGGAAGCGGAGGACCGAGCCTAGCAAACGGAACGTGATTTGCGCTGCAATTTGGACCCCATGGATAACATTTCAAATTCGTGTGCGAGTATGATTGCAGGAGCACGTCAAAGAGACGATGACAAGACGTCTACACCACGTGCGAAAAGAGTGCGCTAGGCAGCGTGCACTAGCGTCATGCGGAGCATGGGCAGAGCATGGGCAGCGACGTCGCATTTTGCCATACACATCCTTTGTCGTGCAGAAATGGGTGCTTTCTTACATGTGAGGCCCCTTCCCATAGACCAGTTCAGCAATACATGTAATAGTTGTTCGATGGTAGGGATGAACGTAACCAACTGCTGCCGACCATCATGTGCTGTGGCCCCGAGCACTAGGTTACAGGTCGTGTGGACTCCCGGCCAAAGGAAGGGCGTGTGCCGGCCAAAGCGAGGCGCCTATCCCCCGATGAGAACCCGAACAGCCGTGGTCGGAGCCCTTCCGGTGGACGTCGACGCTGCAACCGTGGTGTCGGTGCTGAAGGTGAGGCTGGGGTGGCATGGCGTTGCCCGGGGATCGGGTATGGGGCAGTGAAGGTCGGGTATGCTGTTTGGAGGCAGGGTCACTTACCTGTCGCTCACACGGGTAACGCTCCTTGCGAGTCCGTGGCACGAGCCGCTAAGTGCGCCACGCGTTCACGTCACTGTAACCAGCTCGCCGAAACCTTCGCAAGAAGCTGTCAAGAGCACTACCAGTGCACAGCAGCGGACCGGAGCCCTCGTACGGCAGCAGCCATACGGCACGAACCCTGGTGCAGTACAAGATTGCGTCGACGGGCTGTGCCACGTTTCATTCACGACCTGTTACTGTGCACAGCAGCCTAGTATCAAGAAACCATCTGGGGTTGTGAGGGCGGACAAGTAGAGAGCCGGCCGTGGCCGTGAGCGCCATCCGCGTTGTGCCGCACAGACCGGAGGCCGGAGCCCACCCTTTTGTACCCGTCATACCAGGAAGGAAAGGCGCCTCTGCGCTATGCATCAATCATTAGCAATCTGCAAACTCAAGCCTAACGACTCCTGATAATGTATCGGGAGGTGTAACCCCCTTACCTCGAGTTAAGCGCCTGGTCTCCATCTGCTGCAGGGCCCCACGCTGTCCGAGGTGTTCGCTTTTGGGCAGGCGGCCTTGTCCTTGGCGGCATCCGCCTGGCAGGCAGCGACCGCACCCTTGGCCATCTTTGGCACCGACCGGTGGGGCCTGAACCTGCTTTTCTACGCCGCAGTGGGCCTGCTTGGGTACAACCTGATTGTCCAGGCGCCAAAGCAATGAGCGCATGAAAATAAGGCCGAAAACTGCCGACCAGAAGGGGCACTGGAGCACTGGGTTCTGTGTGTGAGTGCCTGGGAGAGTGCGCGTGAGAGCGCGTGCGTCGTCTCCGATGCCTTGAAGACGTGAACGGTTCAGTGATCGCAAGATAACCGGACGGGGCGCCATGCTCACTGATCTCGACCGTTGGGACGGGCCATTGACTCCGGGGAATAGGCGCATGAAGCATTAGACGCTAGCTCTGGAGGGAAGCCAGCCGCGTGTCTGACGGAACGGTGTAACAGCTTTGCTTCAACTTTGATTTTGTGTTGACCTTGTCTCTACTGCTGATCACTCTAGAGCGTGCAGTATGGTGACATAAGATGCTGCGGCAGCCAGGGCGGTCAACGCGCCTAACGTTACGCCAAGCGGCCAATTACGCTTATCGTGCGTGACGCAGAAGAAATCACTTTACAAATGCGCTGAATTTGATCGTTGTTGCTGTCAACCGTCAATCAGTGGTGCCATGCATAGTTGACGAGGCGTGAGCGGTGGGCAAGGAGTGATGCTGTGCTTGTTCGGGGGAGAGCGCTTAACTACCGCGTGTTCGGCGCCAGCGGGGAGCCGCACCGCGATGCAACCTGAGCTCCTATGCTCACATAGACATGCCGCTGCGACATGACGTGTTTGGTTTGTCCTGCCTTGGAAGAGCAGGTTCCTCAGGTTCCACAGTGGAAGGAGCACTCTAGCACTGTTGCGTGTGTACAAAATGTTGCACGGCTTGGTCGACGGCCTGCACAAAACAACTGTGTGGCTGTCGGGTCATTGGGAGCATCCTAGCAGCGGAAAGAACGTTCTCTTCCTATCATGTGCAGCATGTGCGAGTGCTACGGCAGGGTGGCACGGTGGCGCGTGCAAGACGTCGAGACCACCACCGTCTGCATGCCGGCCTGCCATATGCCGTGCAGCACCCCGGCCGAGTACACCGTGAAAGCCCAGGATTATGGTACGCGGTGATAAGTGCACTTCATCATTTCCCTAGGACTAGGAACGAGCCCTCGCTACAATGACCAGAAGGGGCATTTGCATGTAAATGTGAGGATGGTGGGAACAGGGCCGCTTCGCTCGGAAGCTCCTGTCCATGTACCCTCATGGCGGCCCAGCGCCCAAATCAGTTGTTGTTAAGGACGGCTTGATTGAGTTGAGTATGCCTTACGTGGCTCTTTCGTACTACAGTTGAGCCAGCGCCGCCAGCATCAGCTGGATGGGGGAAGACGGACGATTAGGACGATTGGCCCACGACCGCCGCCGCAATAGCCGCAAGTTGCCTTGGGCACGCGAATTCGTACGCAGCGGCCTCCCTACCCGCCGCCTCGACACGGGCGTGCATTCGTGCCAAGCGCAGTCGGTACTGGGCTGTTTGCTAGTCTGCACGCCGATGTATTCATGTATTGAATGAACGGAGAACGGTATACCTAACCGGCGGGATGCCACTCACGTGTAATTCTAACGAGACAGCTGCCAACCCTAAGGATGCAAAACACTGCCCTTTCCATTCCTCCGTTTCACACGCATGCACCGAATGGCCCACCCTACGGTTCCTCTCCCAGCCCATAGCTGGCTGGCGCCGCGAGCTCCCTCGACCCCGCTGGACGCCCACCTTCTCTTTGGTTCTCTACTACGCAGATTGCAGATTACAGGCTCCCCAGAGGGGCTGCAGGCCACACGGGCCTATTGGCTCCCGACCCGCCATAGCAGAGTGGGTGAAACACCCGTTGTCTTAGCCGTGAGGCCCAGAACACGAAACACAAAGAGCGCAACGTGACACAGACACCAACTTGGCGCTGTGGGACCCGTATGCAAACTTGGCAATTGCAGAAAAGAACCTGAGCGGTTCGTGGGTTTAGTGTGTATTGTTGTGAGAGAAACCACCCGTACGGTAGCAACCGTAAAAGATTGCTCCTCAGGGCCGAAACCCTACGCACTATCCAAAGTGCCCAAAATCGTACAGCATCCAAGCAGCACGCTGATGCCTTCTACCCCTATGTACCCCTCCTTCAATCACGTGCATCCGCGCGGAGACCTGACCGCAACTACCCCGACGCAGTAGTTACACAGAGTCAGTGCACTGTCCGAAGCTACCAATAGCTACCCCACCCAGCGATACCCAACCCATGCAACCGGCCAACCACCCCAGCCAGGGCATTTGCACCTCTCAATTGGCTTGGTGGCGCCAGGTGAGCCTCAGACTCAACGACGCCGCCGTCCTCGCCGTCACCGTCCGGACCCACCGCCCTCCCACCGCCCGGTTTGGTTGTGAGGTCGTCCGTCGCGGCGGCAGGTGGCCCGGGGCACGTGGCAGGAGGGCCTTCTCGCATGGACGTTGACCCGCTGCGGGGGCGCCGGCAGGCGGAGGCATCCATACCATACACCTTAATACCTTAATACATATCAATACTTACTTCCTCCAGCATCTAGTATGACGCGCACGTAACACCCCCCGTTCCTGGTAGCTTCCCTGTCTCCTCGACCGCTACCAGTTGCCGCGCCTCCGATGCTCTAGCATAGATTGCAGCTGCGCGGGTGGGTCGCGACGGTGCGGTCGCGACCCATCCATGGGCTCTCTTCGGCTTTGCTCCTCTGCGCCTCGGTGTTCGGCCTTCATATAGTCTTCGAAGCCACGGAGCCTTTTTACGCCTCTCGAGTCTTCTGGGTCAACCGTCGCTACAGCCATGCCCATCAGCGGCATCCCGCGCGCAAGCGGGCCCCTGCTGCTCCCGTCTACGTGTGTGCCAGCAACGCAGCGCTACGGCGAAGTGCCCGCTCCGGACGGACTTGACTGGCCTGACGGGGGCCTCGCCCTCTGGGGCGCACTCCAGGCTTTCCAGCAGCATGTTGCCAAACGCACCCAGCCCCCCTCGGCCTCCTCCGCCACCCCTCCGACCCACCT
>LSYV01000008.1:2309645-2376128 GCA_001584585.1 Gonium pectorale | reverse complement strand
CTCACGGAGGGGCAGCGCTGCCATTCCTTGTACATGCTGGAGAGCATGAGCACTGCGCTTCCTTGCTGACACGGGTATCCGGGGCCCCGAGGGACTGACGGGTAGCGCGCGGGTAACGCACTTCGCGTCGTTGCTCATACCCATTGGCAAAGTATTGGATAGCTTTGCTGACAGGCTTGATGCTCGGTGGCGGCTGCCCCATGTGACTGGAGCACCCCGCGACTACCCTAGCGGCGAGACGGGAGTCAAGATGTGCCGGTATGCCAGCTGGATGGGGGACCCTTTGCGACTGTGATGGCACCCAGCTTGCACCAAACATTTTGATGCGGTTCAGGCTAGGATGTTGGGAGACGGAGATGAACCGGCCCAATGGGCGAGCCCGGGCTGAGCGAACGTGCAAGGCCTGTGGTGACGCCGCGGCCGTAGAGGATGAACTACATGTGTTCTGCGAATGCCCATGCTACGAGCAACTCCGCGACCAATTCGAGACTGCCTTGGGCTTTAGGCATCGTAACATGATTACTATTATTAAGGAGGCCCCGCCAGCTGCGGTAGGAGCCTACCTACAGGCTGTCTGGGATACCAGGCACACCATACTTCGGCGTCAGGCGCTGAAGCGGGGTAGAGACGAGGAGTCGAGGACCATAACCCGCTCCCCCACCCCAATACTCGCAATTCGTCCATGGCCCCCCCGGCTTTGGCGGACGTGTAACCTGTAACCTGTCTTGGCGACTCCATGCCGATGGACGTGCCCTGTTATGAGGTTGGCTCTTGGATCGTGGTCTGACCGCTAGGAACGAGCGTTTGAAGCTCCTGCCTCCCGAGGTCTGTTACATCGTGCGCGCATCTTGTTCTATCTGTCCGCCTTGGCACCGTAAACGCGCCGCCGTCCGCACGGCGGCGCAGATGCGCCGCGGGCCCCAACGATAAAGCGGCACAGCGTCTTGACAAGCAGTGCGGATGTCATACGGTTGCCGACCCCACCTTGTCCCTCTGCCTCCATGGTACATAAGAAAACAACCGCTCCGCAGAGGGTCGCGGCCCCTATCACATTGGCCAAGACCTTCCTTGCCTACACCCATCATTCACATCATATGTACGCAAGCTCGTTACCAGACCCGCCTCCGTGGGCTCCACGGCCCATACGAAGTGAACGCAAAAGCCGGCCAGTGCCACTTCGTCTCGCGTGTATTCACGCCCGGGAACAACGGACTTGATGTGCCGCGTCCAGTGGCGGCCGGCGAAAATCACAGCGCCCTGTATACCAATCTGAGAAAGGCTCCCAACGCGTCGTCTAGTCCGAAAGGACTTACCAAGCAACAGCCAAATGCAAACAGCACTAGAGCCTGGAAGTCTTTCCCCCGTGACCCTGACCAGGCCAAAAGAACCCCGTGCTAAGCGCGCTGTGCTCAGAATGCTGATGTCCCTTAGCTCGCTCCTGCCGCCAGCACACGCCTTCAGTGCGGGCGCTTACGAGTGGCCGTGCCCAGGTACCACAGCGGGGTTTGTGCTCAACGAGCATTACGACGCGTGAACGGCCGCGAGCGCCTCCAGTTTCCGTACATCCTCCACGTCCAGGAACGACTCTACCTGAAAGAGTACGAACACAGTTGCGGGTGAGCGAAACATGGGCGTTAAAAAGTGGCGTAATAAGCTTGCCGGGGACTTCAACACGCTCAACCCAAAGCATTCGCCACCCTGGCCACCGCGCGATCCAGCCATTCCCTCGCCCTCACCTGGAATAGTGCCGCGTCCACGCCGGGCCGGCCGCCGTTCTGCTCGGGGCTGCCCCAGCCCTCGTACCCAAACTGCCGCCACACGCGGCGCCCCCAGCGCGTGGCCACCAGCGGGAAGCAGCCCGAGTCGATCTGCCAGCGGAGCGCCACCGTCTCCGGCTTGACGCCGTGTTTGTCCGCAATGGCCTTGACCACGGCCAGGGCACCCTGCACCGGGTTAAGGACACATACTTACGACACCGAACTCCACGCGGACGTGGTGCACCCAAACAGGAAACTGGGCTGAGATAATGTGCAGTTGCAGCGCCGTGTAGGCGCTATGCTGTCCCGGGTGGGAACTGGTGAAGCACAGTGACCAGGGGAAGCGGCGCCCGCGACGGCCCCTCCGCACCTGCAGCTTGCTCCAGCCGCCAATGTTGTTGACCATGTCCAAGCAGGCGGGCACCGAGTCCAGGTCGGGGTCGCCTGGGTGATATAACGGGACATTGGGAAGGTCAGTGTCGGGTGATGGCTGATGCGCGCATACGTCCGTCTTGTGCGGGCATACTAAGCGGCTACGTGCCGTAATAGAAACCGGTTTTCGTCTGTACGCTGTCGGAGGTAGGCTGAATATGTATGTTCGCTGACGCCCGTACCCAGGGCACTTGGATCCTTAGCCCACCCGATTCGTCAAGCCCGATTTCGTCCGTCCGTATGCCGTCCCCACCGGCAGTCTCCCGTCTCCCCCGTCTTGCGATCCACGCACCCTTGACTGGGTCCGGCGGCGGCGCCCCCAGGTACTTGTCGGAAAGCAGCCCACCCAGCGTGCCGCCGCGTGCAAGCACCTTGATGCCGTACCGCGCGCACAGCGCCAGCACGGGCGCCGCGCTCCGTACCAGCACGCTGTGCTCCACCTGCGGGGGCGGGAGCGCAGATGGCGGAGCAAATCAGCGAAGCCGGGCTGTCAAGGCCAAAACCCAGGATTGAGCACAGGAAGGCCACGGAAAAGGTCCGCTGTTCTGGTGTGCTGCCCCTGCCAGGGCGGGGACATAGAGACAGGCGGTCAGCCGAGGGCAGACCAGTGATGCCGGCTAAAGGCCCCGCTTGTCCCCCGGATGCCCATACCCAAGCCCAAGCCCACATCCGCGTCTGCCCGCCCGCCTGCCCAACGTCCGCGTCCGCCGGCCTGCGCCCGCCTGGGCATTCCCGCATCGCGCCGCCTGCCCACGACCGCGCCCATGCCCGCCTCCCCCCGCACGTGCCTGCACGCAGGTTATGGGCACTCCCGCCTGGATGACCGCCTTGAGCTGCTCCGCGGGGAAGTCCACCAGCCCGATGCCGCGGATCTTGCGGGGCTCCGTGATCGCCACCTCGTCCGTCTCCTCGTTCACCTGACACAACCGTGCGGGTCAGTCACGAAAGGAGAAGGCCAGTGAGGAAACCGCGACGCAGCAAATGACAGGGTTCAGTCCCGCACATGAGGAGCATGCCAGAAGGGAGGCTGGGCCCCTCCATGCGCGTCCAGTACATCCGGGTCCGCAACAGCTTCGGGGACTCCCAGCGTCGCCGCGCACTCTAAATGGGCCCGCAAACGGAACACGTCCGCGACGCTGCGCGTGCAACAGGAAGACTTGTCCCGCAGCCCTATCAGCGGAGGACCTAGACATCTGATCGCTCCCCGTGCGCACCTCGACTTGGTCGGTAGCTATCCGCTGCAGCGCCTTGAGCACGGGGAGCGGGTCGGCGCTCTGCGGGGCGAGAGTGGTCGCACGAGGTAGCGGACCGGTCGGGGAGATGGAGACCCCTTAGTCCTCCCATAGCTCGGCCCCCGGGGCCCTTCCTCCCTATGAATCGACCTCACGTACCGCGCTTCGCGGTCCGCTCCCTGGCAGCGCTTCTCACACAACCGCACGCTACCCCCGAACCTCCTCTCCATCAGACAACCCACCCACCCTCCCATCATCCCACCGCACCTGGAAGTCCCACCACACCAGCTGCACCAGGTCCAGCGGCTCCGGCACGCCCTCTGGCGTCACGCCGCCGTCGGGACCGAACACGTTGTTGCGCGCGCGCTCGACGTACGCCTCCACCGCCGCCGCCGCACCCGCCTCGCCGCCCACCGCCCAGGCGTCCGAGAACACGTTGGGCGCCAGCTTGAGCAGCAGCTGCACCCGGTTGGGGCCGCGCTCACGCTCGTACCTGTGAATGCAAGGGGGGGCGTACAAAGCTGAAGTCGGTACGAGATGCTGCTGCAACCAGCAGCAGCACTCCGTGTGAAGGAAACCTTCCGCGCCAGCGGTTCAGGTGCAAGGAGGCAACACGCAAAGTGGTGCAGCAGCTGTGGTGGTCGTTAGCGCAGCGACGCAGACCCGGGCGCCCACAACTGTAGAAGCCTCCCGGCAACGTGCGGCACGCCGCAATAACCGCGAAACCAGCCAACCGTCGTAATCTGCCCCCTTCCCACGTCAATAACCATGGGACCTCCTGGATCCTGCGCTTCGCTTCGCCTGGTACTCCAGCAACTCCCTGGCCACCCGCATCGTGTGGATGCCTCATGCCCACCACAGCATACCGCTCCCGACATCGCCTACGCTTGCCAAGGCCGCGGGCAGAGCTGCCGCGGGATCAACCCCCCTATGGCCCGCCCTGCCCCTCACCTCCGCTTGAACGTGCCCAGCACGCGCTCCACTCCATCGAAAAAGCCCGCGGGCGGCGCCCCCGACGGCATCTCCCCAAACAGCTGCCGCAGCGCGCAGTAGGGCCAGGTGGCGCCGCTGACATCAAACGTGCTCATGCCCCCGTCGGCAAGGTCCGTGAGCGCCTGCAGAGTGGAGCGGACAGGGGAGGAGCGCGACGCATGGCCCAGCTTGGTGTCCCTGGACAGCCTCCAGCGCCGCAGCAGCCTAGTGCATGCCGCGGATTTGAGACCAGGCGAGTCAGGTTGCAGCCTGCCCGTCGCGCCAAACAACGGGGACCAACAGAGGCCACACAGCAGGCCTGTTGCCGGGCTGCCCGCATGCAGCCCCGGCGCGGCCGCACTGCCTCATTGCTGTGCATGTTCCTCAGCTCCCCATGCGCCTCTTGACGGGATGGATCGTCCCCCCCCCCCGCCCCCGCCCCTCTTGATCCCTGCATGCAGGGCCCCGCACCTGCATCCAGGGCACCAGCGCCAGAGGGTCCTCCATGAAGGACGTCTTCAGCTCCGCTACCGCAGCCTCCGCGTCAGCCAGGGCCACGCGCAGCACCTCCAGCTCAGCGCCCTTAGCCTGTGGGAGGGGAGCCGCAGCGCACAGGTGCCGGCATGGGGCCGTTCAACGGACGACGTGAGTGCAGCGAAGGCATTGACAGGGTTGGTTGGGTGAATGGGATAACTATGGTCAATGGAGGCAGCTATGTTGCACGTGCGACATGCACAGGTTCGTAACCGAAACCGAGGGAACGGGTAAGCGCGGGGCCGCCGGAGGACGATGACATGTGCGACTCATGCGACGAGCCTGCAGCCATGCGGAGGCAGGTGTGGGAGCTCCAGAGGCACTCTCGCCCAGCCGCACCTCGGCCTCTGAGCCCTTGAGGCCCGTGAGCTCCGTTTCGAGCTCGCGGACTTGGACAGTGAGCTCATTCCATTTGATAAACGGGGTGCAGCGCGCAAGCCTCCGTACGAGCTCCTATAAGAGATGGGGAGGAATGGCACAGGTTGGCGGGGGCGAGCTTTCTGACGGGCCGCTGGTGCACAAGCGAAATGTATAAGCGGCGCGTGCGAATGATCAAGCGCGCATGGTACCCTGAGCAGCCAAGTGATTACTAATGGCGTAATGGGCGAATGCTCTCTTTCGGTCATATGACTGGTTGACGGAAGGGATCAGCTCCGACCCTTGGGCCCCGGGGTGCGCATAAATAGCGGAAAAATCACCCCTGCACCCATACCGTCTCATCCCCTGCGCAGGAGCGCCAGGGATTCACTCAATCTTCTGACAGACGGCGGGAAGCTACCCGCTTCCGAATCGGGATGACAGAGTGCCTTCCAACCCCGTAGCCCCCGCTTCCAGCGATGCTGAGCTCAGAAGGCCTCAGGGGTGTGCTCCGGAAATGCCATGAGTTTGACGCATTTGTAAGGGGATGAAGGGGGGTTGTCGAGGGTGCTCTGACATGAACCTACGTTGTACTCAGGTGCTGCTGCGTCGAAGGACGGTGGCGGTGGCGCATCGCCCGTGTCATCCGCCTCCGGTGGAACAGGAATCCAGCTCTCAGCGAGCATAGCCTGAATAGCAACCGCTTAACATTAATGTCTAGAGAAACTCCCGGTGGGCTGCGCGCTTAAAAAGGGCGCGGCACGCGGACGACTTGCCTTAGCGTCCCCCGGAAGCCAGCACGCGTTTACGATGGGTGATAGTGGTACCCCTGGTAAGAGCTCCACGGGCGGGCGTTCGGAGCCATACAGCTCATAGAGGACAGGGTCCGGTCCCAGCGCCACAGGCTCCTCGGCCGGCTCTCCCATAATGGTGAACTTCAGAACAAGTGCTCGTTATTGTGTCCTACTAAGTGTGTGTCTAAGGTGTCCGCAAAAGAGGTTGGCAAAGAGGGCAGCAACGCCAGATGACCTTCGTATTATCGTATGGTTCAAGGGCCGGTGTTGAGAGTCTCAATGTGTACAAACATCAGGGAGTCCACTAGGACTGCCTTCGAGAAAGGCAGTACGGCTCCGGGATGCAGCTCTTCCACATATTTGCGCAGAATACTTCAAAGTATCGTAATGCTGATTTGCGTGCATGACGTGTCTCAAGGCGCTTTTGTGCGCAATGTCGTTGGCTCACCCGCCGCTATGACGGCTACGGTCCGGCGTGGACCATTCCTTGCAGACACTTATATATACGTTCATGAACACCTCATGCGGCGGGGTCTAGGACTATGTATAGACTGACACGGCAGTCATGCCCAACCCACCTCACCTCACCACACCAAAGGGACAGGGATATGCCTTTTGAGGTGTGCGGTTGGGGAGGAATAATTGATTGCTCCAGGGAGAAGCACACATACACGCCATGCACCAACTCAGCAGAAGGTGCAGAAGGCAGAACCGGTGTTGGCCACGGTGACGGCTTGGCGCTGCAAGGCGTAGCAGCGCAAGGGAGGCAATTTGAGCAGACAGGCCCTCCTGTCTCAGTTTCGTTCTGGTATTCTGGAGCAACTCCCTGTCATGACATGTGCTGCCCCCCACCGCCGCTGCCCACCATCGCCGGGGCCCTGCTGCTGTGCGATGCCCTCAACCCTGCCACGCTGTATCGCGCGAGTACAACATGGGAACATCTTCGCTGCTGTTTTACGAGCTGACCGCAACCAATATATGATCCATGGGTCCATAATGGGGCCACAGTCCCAACACCGACATGACGAAGAAGATGAGTGAAACCAGCATCCGCTAACGCTTACAGCATTTACCTCTCAACCCGAGGGTATTCTGCACATAGCGCCCATCCTCGCCTTTCGGTTCATTCCTCACTCCTCTCCAGACCACCCGAAGGTTTATAACGATATAGCCTTAATCGTGTCGCTTGAGCCACGACACTGGCCATTATGCCGGCTCCGAGTCACCATGAAAGCAACGCGCCGATGCTACCGTGTGAGTGCAACTCGTTGGCTGCCATCTCATCATCACAGCACGCAGTCAAAGTACGACACCGACCTGAAAACCACGTGTCAAACTGCCTGTGCTTCCTGCCTCGCACTTCCCCTGTATTTTTGTTTAAATTAGATTTTTAAGGCAGCCAGTCAAACACATCTCAGGTGTTCTTGATCTAATGCCTAAAGAGCGAGTCATTCTACACTACAAAGCAACGGCCGTCCACGATTCACGCACACGCACTCGACACGAAATCATGCTGTGGTATCCTACCAAAACTACTTTCGCACTGCTGCTCCCTATACTTCACAGTCCCCACATGGAGAGGTGGGAAGAGCCTGCATGCATCCTGCAAAGACAGAGCGCCACCGCCTGTCGGCAGCACGGGCCCACCAAGTGACTGACCCACAATTAGCAATCCAGGCAAAGGGAAACTTCACCACGCTGCAACTGCGCACGTACCTTCCTAACGATCCTGCAAACTGCGCTGCAGAGCGTCCAGGTATCTGCCCTACTAGCCTGAAGGCACAATCCGAGGCCTGGGGTGGTTTCCATCCCCGATCCTCACAGCGTCTCTACACCATCCATCCACGGCTCTTCTCTAATCCCAGACGCGACGCGAAACCCGTAATGCCATCTGTTCACGCGGCACCGGTCTCATTTTCACCGGTGCCCTTCACCTAGGTCCTCCCTGCTCAAGTACTGATCCCCAACCCCATCCGCAGCTTTGCGCGCTGGCCGCCACACAGACGACTCATCGTCGTAACGATTATCTGCGGGCCGACCTCAGCACAACGGGGGACCGCGAGACTCGGAAACTCGTCTCTCATGCCGCCACGTTGAACATCAGCTCCCGAGCCACTGCGGCAGTAATACGGTATCAGCAGCAGACGCCGTCGGCAAAGCAGCAGAGATAAGGATGCAAAAGAAGCCGCGGGCAGATGCGCCGGAGCCTAGGTTTTAGGGCATGTCAAGCGACAGACACGGACGGGACGGAAAGACAAGACGGGCCGGCTGACGGAAGACGAGCGCGCTGACACGCTGCTACCACGCGGCGAGCGACAGCCGAGTCGCACGCAACCGGCCGTCGCCCGCAGCTCCTACCGGCAACGAAGGTGCTACGCACGCCCGCTCCCTAAGGGCCCCCCAGGGCACACTCGCACTAGGTGGTACGCTGCACGCGCGTTTACTCGATAACAAGCCCCCACAGCCACTAAGAGAACCCACAGCCTTTCGAACACGCACACCCGCGACAGGAAACGGGTCTAGGTCGTTCGAGGCACAGGCACGAACAGCAACCTCGAACACTGGCGTTCATAGCCAGGGCCCCTAGCTGAGCCAGCGTGACGGCAGTCTTGCTGCAAGCGGGTGCTGACTGCCTGGCCAATGGCAGATCCTTACACGGGCACCATTTACGAGCGCGCTGTCGCAGCGCACTGAAGGCTGCATCATGACATTGAATTAGGTACGACCTCCAGAGCCTGGTTACCAGCTGGGCAAGCTGAGAGGCTGTTCCAGTTCTTTGCACGGTGCTCCCGGGGTGGGGGTGGATGTGTACCAGCCTACCCTTGCGTTTAGTCAGGACAGTCCTGCGCTAGGGCTCTACATAACCAGCAGGTTACCGGCGCCAAGGCACCCCCCCAGGGTCGGGGATCCGCCCATCTCAGCTGTGACGCCCAGCACGACCCCCTCCACAACACCCTCTACGACTCCAGCCACAACGCCCTCTACCATGCCCTCCACGCCGCTCGCGTTCGTAGGCGTACCGCTCGAGATGGGCGAAGCCATGCGGCGCGCAGCCTCCAGCTCCTCCACACCGTTAGTCGAAGCCACCCGCGGCATCGACATGTTGGCGAGAGTCTCCTGCACCGACGCCACATCGGGCGTGAGGCTGACGCCCGGAGACAGCGGCGTGTGGACGGGGCTGGGCGAGCTGTTCGCCAGAGACATGGCCATGGGGCTCCGGGCACCGCCGCTGGCGTGCACGGCGGCCGCCGCATGGGCGGCGTGCATCGCGCTGTGGTGGGAGTGGTGCGACGCCGAGCCCGGCGCGTTCGAGCGCACGCCCAGCTGCTCCGCGTACATGACCTTCAGCCGCTGGTTCGAGTGCGGCGGGAACTCGATGCCATTGAGCTGCTGAATGGCCGCTGCCGCAGCCTCCGGGGTCGAATAGTTGACGAAGCAGAAGCCCTGTCGGTTGGAATGGGAGACAGTTCCCAGGCGGCGTACCAAATGGGCGCCTGCAGCAAGCCTGGATGTATGACCTCACTACCCTTAACTGCTCGCTACGTGAGTAAACTTATAAACGAAGGTTAGAACTTGTCCTGCCGAACTATGACGACCGCAGGTCTACATAGGAATCTGGTGCTCCCAGGAGCCCAGCGGTGACCACCAACAGTGGGCCGATTCAGGTCCGTACAATGGCCGCCCGCTGTACCTTGGAGCGGCCGGTCGCCGGGTCCTTCTTCAGGTCACAGTACTCCATGCCGTTGAACTTCCGGAACAGGCGCGCCAGCACGTCCTGAGTGACGCTCTGCGAGGCAGAAGGGCATGCGCAGGGGAGTGGCCAGGCCATGGAACACATAATTTTTACTTGTGTATGAGCCAGTAGTCGGGTTTCCTGGCATGGAGTAAGGAATCGAGGTAGCCTCTGAAGGCTATATCTACAGTTGAGAGTCTACAAGCACTGGCCAAGGTCCACGTTGGCCTAGCCCAGCCCTGCTCTCGTCCTAATGCCCCCAACAGCTTCAGCGCCCAGCATCGGCTCCTTAGCCAGCTCCGCTCCACAACCCAGGCATGCGCCAAACCAGCCAGAGCCGGCGCCCACCTTGTGCACCACCACAAACAAGCGCTGCTTGCTCAGCGTGGGCGAGTCGTGCGGGGTAACTGAGGTACGGGCCAAGGGGCAAGGGGCACAGTGAACAGCTGGCAATGAAAGCTCACAAGATGGCACGTCACAGCACGCATCGACTTTTGTCGGTGCCACCAGCAACAAGCCCCTGTCCCTAGCTTGGGCACCTTGCCTGCATGTCCGTCCAAAGTTTCCTGATGTATGCTACCCTACGGCCCACCTAGCTCAGCTTTTACACCTCTCACCGCTCGTGCTGTTGGTGTGCAAGCTGCCCAAGCTCATGTTAAAGCCCAGCGCTCCGACCTGGGGGGTACCGAGGGTAAAGGGAGCCAAGCGGCACGGGAACGGAACCATACTTAAGCCAGGGCCAGGGACGGCTCCAGCAACTAAGATGAGACATGAGTTGTACGGCTAGGCGAGGGACCGCGAGGGACCAGAGGCCGACGAGGATTTGGGGCGAGTGGCGACAAGGGGCGAGTGGTGACGAGGGGCGAGTGAGTTCTGGTCAATGCTCAGAAGCTAAGAGCCAGGCCGAATACAACCCATGAAGTACTGTGCCGCTGGTATTGCAACGGCGGTGTATGTGCCGATGGGCACGGACCGGTCCAACCCCCACGTCCCCGGGCGTTGCGCCTGCCGACCTGCGCCGACAAGTGCGACTGCATCGCGTTCGCCGCCAGGTTAGCCGCGTCGCCCAGGTGGTTGAAGCCACTCAGACCGCCGAGGCCGCCAAGGCCCGAGATGGTGTAGTCCGTCACGCCCATGGGCGACGGGGACAGGGCTGCGGCGGTGGTTGGGGAAACAGCATAGGATCAGGGAGGGGCGGGACACTGAGGCCGGGAAAGGACAGGCATGACATGAACGGGTTTGTAGAGCTTTGCATGACAAGCTTGCATTGTGTACGACGAAGTGTGCTGTTATGGTACATGTAGAGGAAGATTTTTACCCTCGACACCCAATACGAGTAAAATGGCAGCCTGATTAAATACCGGCATCTTAAACCGCCAGACCAAGCATAGCGCGCCTGCATTGCTGGTACCGTGCAGTTGCCGCAGGCAGTGGCATGTCTGTGGGAGTGCTGCGGGATACCACCCGTAACATCAGGCTGCTCGAAAAGGTGTTCACAGGGATTGCTGAGCTCACCATGCCCCATGGGCAGCTCCAGGGGCATGTGGGTCGCATCGGCAGACAGGCCGTGGTGGTTCATGCCGTAGTCTAGCTTCGCGGCCTGCTGTGGGTGCCAAGGAGCGGGTGCTTTAGAGCAAAAGCGTCAAAATCAGCACAAGTGACTGCAACGAAAGGACATAGCGGTATCAACGTTGGCAGCGGACATGCTGGGGTCTACCGGGTGAAACGTCAGCATCACCTGTTCATACCTGCTGCAGGGGCGAGAACATGTCTTGCGGCGACCCGTCTCCGCGGCCCCGCTTGGTCTTGGGCTCAGCCAACATGCATTTGACCTTGTACGGGCCGACCTGCATACAGGCGGTGTAATGGAAGGGGTTGATACGGTTGAACGGACAGCCAAGACAGAGGACAGAGGGTCGGAGGGGGTCGGGGGGCCAGTGGGAGGGGGATGGGCTTCGACGGTAAGCAGGCGGGAAAGTGCACTCCGACCCCCGCAGCGTTGCCGAAAAGCGGCCCTCACCGTGCCACGGCCAGTGACGTCCTCCAGGGCGCGCAGGGCAGACGAGGCCTTCGTGAACTTGCAGAAGACGACGCCCTTGCTCGCGACGAGGTCCGTCTTGCAATACTCCAGACCATCATAGGCCGCCATCGAGTCCTGCACGGAAATTAAAGCCTCGGGTGAGCCAGGGCGCGCGAACACGCGAGGATTAACCATCGGTCGCCCGACGCCCGCCCATTCTCACGTTGATCTGAGAGGGATCAGCCTGCTTAGGCACCACAATGAAGAGGCGCGACCGCGGCGGAATGTTGTCGGGGTCGGAGCTGATCTCTTGCTCGGCAGGCCTGGGCGGGTGCATGCCCCTGCAACCGGAAGCGGGCGAAACGCAAGTAGCAAAGGGCAGAGAAGAAAGTAAGCGAAACGGCCACTTGCAAAGCACTCGCATGGCTAATGAGCAGATAGGCAAAGGTCGACTCGGCAAAGGACGAAGAGCAATCGCGGACGGCGGCGAGGCTCGCAGGCTCGACAGCGACCCCGACGCGCGCGAACCCCTCCAGACAGCTTCAGTTTCGGCTTACGTCCCTAGCACCAATGGCTCGACCGCACCTTGACGTGTTCGGGGCCTCCGCCAGCAGCACCTTGAGCTTCGGGCCCCGGCCGTTGTTCAGCACCGCCCCGTTGAGGTTCTCCATTGCGAGAGCAGCGGAAGAGGCCTTGTCATACTTCACATACGCCACTGCAGAAGGAGGCCAGGGGCACACGCGGCAATGATCAGTACCGGCCGATGCTGTGTCGGGGGGTCGGCTCAACGACGACATCGCGCAGCTGTAGGGCAAAGGGCGCAGGTAAGGGCGGTTGTGGCAAGCAAAGCAGCCGCCGTGGGCAAGGGGGAGCTCAGAAACGATCATCAACAGAGCCAGCAGGCCAACTCGCCGCACCCACCTCCTTTCTCACGGATGACCTTCACGTTCTGAACATTGCCGAAGGGCCGGAAGGCCACTTGCAGCGTTTCTGCCTACAGGTAGAAGACGCAAAGAGTCACGCGGCTCGCGCACCACAGCGGACGCCAGCGCCGTGACTTTCAGCCCACCTCCACATTCTTGCCGCAGACGATGAAGAGGCGGCTTCCGTGGGGCGAATCGACTGCCTCCATTTGTCGCGTGAGCGTGCCCCTAAGCTGGGACAGGAGCGGAGTCCTTTCAGTTCATCGACGTATGAATGTCAGCACCTGGGTATGAGCGACACTGGCCCGGCGGCGGCAAAGGAGCGATGCTAAGTAGGGTACGTTGCTCGTACAAACCGTCCTTTGCCCCCTGCCCGTCCTTTTGTGCAGAACCCTCCGGACGCTTTCGGCCCTCAGCACCCGCCACCTGGCGCCGCATCAGCGCTGCGCATCTGCAACTCCAGCAACAGACCAGCGACAGACGCGTGTCGGCCCGGATGCTAGCCTAGCCGGGCGGGACACCTGGACAGTCACTATTCTTCAAGCACATGATGATCTAGCAGGCCGATGTCGCCGGTTGGCAATTGCGCATTAATGCAGGGTGCAGGGGTCCCGTAGCTTGCAGAGTCGCTTTTGTACCCTGATGTGCCGCATGCAACAATAAATATTCCATCGGCTTGTCAGCACAAAGCACCAAGTGCGTGCCCTTTCTGGATAGGAACCTTTCTCCACAAGCATGCAAACGCACCCCGCTTCAGTGGACAGATTCAAAGCGACAGATCATTAGTGCTGCACATGAGTCCGCTATTACAGGGTCTCGGGGATCCGCTTTGGCCACGATTCACGAACGGGGCGTGCGCACTGCCAAACCAAGTCTTGTTGCTGCGCAAACGCTTGCATTTAAAAGATCATTACGGAACTCACGCGTATGCCTTCTTCTTGACACAGCGTTATATGCTCTGCCTTCTGGCGTCCAATCACCCTTCTCGGGCGCTCAAGCGATACCCCAAAGGCCTCGCTTTACGTTGGTATTGACTTGCTACAGAAAGCAGCTGTTTCTGTAGGTCTCCAGCTATCGGCCTCCTCACAAAGGCTTTGTTGGGACTAGTAACAATGGAGCAAGGGAACACGTCGTAGATCTAGCCAGCGTAGCAAGGGCGTCGCAGCAAGATGTCGAAGACTCCTCCAAAGACGGGGAAGGGGCCGGGCAAGAAGGACCGTGGCCCGCTGCTCAACGCGCACGCGGATGCTCTTCGAACTGGCCTTGGCGTGGTGCGTTGTCGTTAAAGAGCGCAAATAAGCGCGTAGCAGAGCTCATGCCCTTGCTTTGGCGCAGACTCCTGACGGCCAGGTCATCAGGGGCAGGCTCTCCGCAGCCCTTAATCTTTGGAGCATGATGCTGGCTGGCGAGGAAGAGGTGAGGCAGCGACCGGGATGCACTCCCTGCAAATGCCTACAGGTGCACACGAGCCGGCTATTCCATGTTCGCGGGGAGCTAGGGGAATAGGGGGTAGCGAGTGAAGGGGACGTAGTGAATTGACAATAGGCTGTGTCCCCAGGACCATAACTGCTGTGCGAAGACGGTCTGGCGGCATTTAACGTGACGGGCTGCGCGCTGCCTTCTTATGCATGGGCCATCTGCTTAGAGCGGTCACCCCTACGGTGCCGAGCGTCCTGCCCTCTGCCCGACGCCCCACGCCACACACCTCAAACGTCCGCGCCGACGCAACGCCCCGCCCATCCGCACCCCAGCGCGACGAGGTGTTCAAGTTTGGCCAAATCCATCAGCTTTTGCAAATACTGCTGGAGCGGGGAGACGTGGAGGAGCGGCACGCGGCAGTGGGCTGCCTGGCGGTGCTGGCGCAGAGCGACAAGCACATTGCCGACGTGGTCACGAACAAGGTGCGCGGGCAGGGGGCGAGGAAAGGGGGACACTCAGTCCGTGGGCAAGCCGAGCGATGAGGGGGAGCGGAGGTGGGCGGGTGCACGGCCCGTTCTGTGGTTTTGGGGTCTTCCCTAAGCGCGCTAGGCGGTGCGCGGATGGCGCCTTGCGCTGCCGGATCTCTGTGCAGGGGCCAATCATGCGACGAGGCATGTACCAGGAGTCCTACGGGTTGCGGACGGCTGCAGCCACGCTCGGAGGCGGGTGAGGACCGGCGCTGTGCTACGGGCGCCGCCGTATCGGACAGCATGTTGTTCGTGTGTTCGATGGGGTACAGCCTACAGCGGTGAGGGCTTCTTCGCTACGGCGGTCGTGGCCCGTCTTCTTGACAGTTTTCACAGTCCCTGTTGCGCATACCCTGCCGTTGCCTCGCCCCGTGCCGGTCAGGTATTGCTGACCGCCTCTGCGCTGCTGCTGTGCGAGCACGCGCGCGGCAAGCTGCCGGCGGTGCAGCTGCTCAAGCTGTGCGCCGGGCGGCAGGAGCTGGCCGGCAAGGTGGGCCCCCGGCAGGAGTACTCCTGGGAGGGGCGGGGCTGAAGAGGGTTCCCACATCTGAGGGGCGCAGAGCGGGGCGGGGTGAGCCGGGGCGGCGTCGGCAAGCCGGCCGCGCTTGACAGGGTTGACATGGGGCCGCGAGGAGGGCGCAAGCTGGCGTCTTGTGCTGGCGGGGGGGACGTGCAAGGAGCGTGCTTGGGAAACACAGCGCGTTAGGTCACTACACGGATGCTTGCGTAGACTCCATCTTGTCAACCCTGGCATCCAGTACGGGTGCAGAGTGCATTGGCCGTAAAGAGGTGCTCGCCGGGCAACAAGTCCATCAAGCAGGCCTCCGAACAGCCCTTATGTGACACCGCTGCCCGTTGCCCGTTCTTGGGCCCGCCCCGTCCCGTCTATGGGTGAGTGTGCCTGGAACCCTGGATGCCAGCCCGAACGCCTCCACATCATGCTTCCAAACGCTCCTTCCCATGCCGACTTTCTGTGGTCGGGGCCCCAGGTGGCGGACACCTCGCTTCCGGCGCTGGTGGAGGTGCTCAAGACCGACGGCCTGCCCGGATGGGGCCAAATGCGGCAGGTGCAGCACCGGCGCAGGCGTTCGGGGGCGGATGCTGCCACAGGGCTCCTTTGCGCAGGGTTCACCCGTGATACATCCTTTTGACAGCTGTCGCACCTGTCCCTCATCCACAGTAGCAGTTTGCCCTTCGACGCAGCCTGTTGCGTAGCTCCCGCGTAGTAGAGGTGTCCCGCACCAAAGCAGCCGAGAGGGGCGCACCCAAGCGCTCCAGCGCTGCGCCGGGCGGTCCACGTGCTGTGGCCACCGACGTTAGCCTTGCCTCATCCGTACCTCGTCACTTACAGGCGCAGACTCAGGCGGCTCTTACCATAAAGGCCCTGTTGGAGAACGTGGAGGGGGAGCCGCCCGAGATTCGCCAGATGCGGCGAGTGGCCGTCCTGCAGCTGGGCGCAGTGCCGCCCCTGGCAGCCATGGTGGCCAGCGCGCCGCGCCTGCCGCCGCCGTCATTATTGCCCGCGCCGCCGCCCGTGATCGCCCGGCGAAAAGCAGGCGCTTCTCGAAAGCAGGCGGCGAGGACAGAGGTGAGGCGCCTGTTCCAGGCGTGGCGAGGCGGGGCGTGAAGGCTTGCCGGCTGTTAATGTGAGATAGTCGGCGTTGTAACCTGCCGAGCTCGTAACGTGCAGAGGGTGGGTGTTGGGCGGTCGGCCGGGCCACGGACCACGTCGTCCACGCGCAAGGCGATGTATGGTTTCCCAGTAGAGCTGCACGCACAGCTGCATCTCGACTGTCTTGTCTTGTTGCAGGACGTGTCTGCATCCACTGCATGCATGCACCGCTGGGTGCGCCTCTCATACAGGCCTCCCCCCCCGCTTCGCCGTCCCCCCCCAGACACCGCTGGGCTCGCGTGATGCCGCCGCCACGGTGGCATCGGCATGCCTCCGTTTCCTGGCGCTGGTGCCCGAATTCGTGGATGAGTTCATGCGTAAGTGCGGGGCAAAGGGACACGGGCGAAGAGGAAGCGAACAAGCCAAGGGCAAATGTATTTAGCCTTACGGGGATAGTCGGGGGACATGGTGCCCAAACAGACAGGTGCGCCTGCGCATCTGCGGGGGGCTGTGGAACCAGGGGTTAGCTGGCGTATCCTGGCTTCGTGCGACACAGGCATGGGGCCGAAAGAACACGACGGAACGCTGCCGGTGTCGGCGATGCCAGCGGCCGACAACCGACATGAGTGTACAATGTGTTCCATTTTTACTCGCCCCTGGCGCTGTCCTGTTTATGTATCCATCTCCGCCCTCGCCGCATGTGATCCTCCCCTGTGGCCGTCCTCGCTCGCCAGGTACGGGCGCCCTGCCGGCCGTCATCTCGGGGCTTCAGACCTGCGGCGAGGAGCAGGCGGCGTATCTGTGCGGCGTGCTGTGGGAGGCGACGGCGGAGGCGCGCGTGGCGGAGGCGGCGGTGGCGGCGGGCGGCGTGGTGTCGCTCCTGCACGTCGCCTCGAGACACCTGGCGGGCTGCAGATTCGGTGCGTGGCGGCGGGGTTGCCCGTCTTCGCGTCCCCTGGCGGGGACGCCCAGGCAGCTTCCTCCCTGCGAGAGGCGCTGGGCCGAGAAACCAGGCCTAGTTTGGTGGCCTCGACTTGTTCTCTCCCCTTTGTCGTGGAGCCGGTTGTTGGGCCGCTGTTAACATCCCCTCGAAGCCGCCGCTGGCCCCACGCCCGGCGGATGCCAGGATGAGTGCTGTGCTGGCCGTACGGATGTTGGTCAACTGGCGTGTACTGATGCCCATCGGCGTTGGGCCCCGCTCCCCGCTGCCTCTCCCCTCTGCAGGGAAGCCCAAGGCCGCCTCCGCCGCCACCAAGCCGGGCGACAAGAAGAAGGGCAGCAGCCGCTCGTCCTCACCCAGCAAGGCCGAGGGCAAGGACGGCAAAGGCGGCAAGGGCAGCAAAGGTAACGGTTGCGTGCTTCTGAACGTGCCTGTCCGAGTGCCGCATGCCGCACTCGCCTAGCCAGTCAAGTATGGGAATACAGGCGTGCGCCCCCTGGGGTCTTCGCTCGGTCCTCTCTTCCTAGCTGCCATCTGGAGCCCCGTGCTATCCCACGCATCGGCCAACTCCGGACTCGCTCTGGCTTTGTGGCTCACCGAGTACAGGTTCACCCCAGCTGTGGAACGGGATAGTCGCGGCGGGCGAAACCCCTGATCCCACACCAGGAGTCGAGATGCGGCCATGCTCCCTTCCAGCTGAGAAGCAAGTGCCCCCGCCAACCTGCTCCCACTGGCCTCCGCTCCCGCTCCGCTCCGCTGCGCTTGCAGGCAAGGCCGGTGGCGGCTCCTCCGGCGAGGCGCCCAACTTCGCCGACATCGCGGTGTGCAACGCCACGGGGGCGCTGCAGCACCTCACGTTCCTGGACGCGGCGAAGCAGCAGGTGCGGGCGCGGCCGAGCGTGTGAGGGGTAGGAGGTGCTGGCAAGTGCCGGCGCGGGTGCCGGTGCCGTGCGTTTGTTCGTTCCCGATGCAGAGGCTCATTTGCGGCCACGACGCGGCAGCTCCTGGAGCTCGATAGGACGTGCAGCGAGGTTGGGCGGCTTGGTTTGCGCCGGTCTTGAAATGGAACGACGCATACGCCGGTGTGCGCCGGTGTGCGCACCTTTCGGGTGCTGCACTGCAAGCTCGGCATCGAAGGCAGTGGCCGTACAACGCGGCTCAAAGCCTATGTGCTGAGAGTTTTGCCAACTGAGCCTAACCGGTGGCGGAACATGGGTGTCGCACCGTGGGAGCCCCGTAGCCTGCAGATCCTCACCGCGCAGTCGGACCTTCCTACATTTCGCATATTGGGCCAGGGAGCCCTTACGCGTGCTCTTCTTAACTCTGTTCGCCCCCGACCGCTCTCGCCTCTGCCACGGGCGCAGGTGGCGATGCACGGCGGTGTGCCCATCCTGACCGCCTGCCTCAAGGTCTCCAACTCGCAGACCTACGAGAACGCCGCGGGCGCTCTGTGGAACGTGGGGCTCGACGTGCGGAACGGCGTGGTGCTGCAGGTGGGGCGGGGATGTGGCGGGGATCTTGGAGAGGACCATGCGTTTGGAAAGGAAGAGGTGTTGGGGTGGGGGCAAGTCCTGGTTCGCGGGTTCATCGCCAACTGCGGCGCTGTGCAGTCGTGGAAGCTTGTTTGCGGAAGGGATGGCGGCGGTAGGGGTCGTTGGGGAGCATGGGTATCGTTCGCTGCATGGATACCATTCAAAGGCTTTGCGGCCACACAGTTCCGCGGCTGGTGGCCTGCCCACCTCGCCGGCGTGCTGTGTGGGGGCAGCAACTCGGTGTATGCTGCCGGGGGCGGGGGTCAGGGGCAGGGCACGGGACAGGTCAGGCTGTTGTACGCTCCCCTCTCCTGTCGGCGCCATTCTCTTTCTTTGATTCGCTGCCATCGCAGTGCGCTTCGGCCTCGTCTGGGCTGAAACCGGACGGCCCCAGGGCGCAGTGTCCGCGGGCATATCATCTCGCGCCCTCTCCATCGTGTCCTCTTAAGGCTCACGATCCCACCCGACCTAATGTTTCTGCAGGCCTCCGGGGCGCCGGGCTTCCTCGCGAGACCCGTGCCCGAGCCGTGGCTCACACGGCCGGGTGACCCCACGCCAGAGGAGGGCCCCCCGCGGGACCCGTCGCCCGATCGAGCCTCGCCGACCCGCTCCCCGGGCCGCGACCGAGACGCGCGGGACCGCGTGTTCCTGACACAGCAAGTGCTGTAGAGGACGTGTGGGTGGGAAGGTGGAAGGCGCTGTTGCGCGTGGGGAGGAGGTCCGCCATACAGGTGGCGAAGCGTACGCGCGGGCCCCTGGCCGGACAAGCCAGCACACTGATCACAGTGTATATGGTCGACCAGTGCAGGGGGCCAGAAATGGGAGGTTGGCGGTGAACCTGGTGGGGCATGGCGCTTTGGACGTAGCAGCGAGAGGATACGGGCGCTTGGGGATTCAAGAAACTGCGGCTGCAGAGCCGGCTACGAGTCACACGAATAAGGAACGCGCATACGCATTGCCTACAATCTGTCGGCAGCGCGTTGTGGCAATGCTTGTTCATGACCCGGGGCGGGGAAGCTGCCCCTGCAAAACCGGTCATGGATGCTGTGTGCGCGCACTTGGGTAGGACACGAACAGCCCTTGTTGTGAGGCACCTGGGTGGAGGCGGGTGGTGCCCTGCGTTGCCGATTCATGTCCGCAGGGCCGTCTCCAACGGTCGATGCCAACGGCGCCAAAGCTGGTTGTAGCGGCCGGCCCGGATGTTCGTGCTGCGGGGCTCACCGCTGGGTTCGCAAACCTGTATGAGTATCAAATAATGAGCCGGGACAGTGGCGTAACGGACGTGAAGGGGCGTCATTCCAGGCTATCCGGTCGCGGCTGCTACCGGGTCTGCCACGGCTGTGCCGGCTCCACTCCAGATCATGCGCATGGTTTTGTCGATTATGCTTCAGCAGACTCTCGTACATATGGACTTGGCGCATTGTCACTGCCAGGAGCCAGTTTGCGGATGCAACTATGATGGAGGAAGCGACGCGACTTCACATGTGTCTTCGCGCGCGACGGCCACGCTGCGACTGTGTACACTGATGTTCATGTTCAATACGGTAATTGGCGTGCTCGCTGTGGGCGCGGCTTTATTCACGTGCTGTCGTGTTGCCCGTTGTTGCGCTGTCCCGTGGCAGGGGAGACCCGTGCCCCGTCCCATGGTGCTCGCCAGAAAGCATGTCGTTTGAAGGGGCATTTTTGGCATGCTTTGCACTATTCGGTCGTGGACGTGGTGCTCGGTGGATGTGCTACCGGCCGCCTCGCGTAACAACAGCCCACACCTGCCCACACTTGCCGTGATGTGGTGGGCAACGTGGCTCTTCCGTGTGGGCCTGTTGATGGCATCCACAGATGACTGGGTCCAGCAACCCTTTTCCATACCCGCCTCTACGGACATGCACACCCAAAGGCATTTCCAGTAGAGCGGGCGGAAGATGGAAATGAAAGTGATGCAGGTGAAGGGACGTCCATTCTAGCCTCCTTCTAAAGACTTGCGTACCAGCTTTCGCCAGGAGGCATGCGGTTTCAAGTTCCCCTCCCGAAGAGGGCTGTACCATCTATTTTGAGGGGAGACGTGGGGCAGCAGCGCCGAGCGGCCCTGCTCTGTGGGGCAGGGTGCTGCGCACTACAGGCAACACTGTCGCAACGCTCTCTAATCGGAATGCCCGGGTCCCATGCAGCAATCCTGTGCGTGCTGTGGGGGTTGAGGCACATCTGCTTGGAGGGTGACATGGGGCAGCAGAGCCGAGCAACCCCGAGCGACCCCGAACGCGGCTGACGCGTCGCAACGAACTAACTGCTTGTCGGCTCACGGCTCCCAGGTACACAGTGCTCACCTCGGGGACAAACTTTGGGCTAGTGCAGTGCAGTGATCACCGTAGGCCTGTGCAGCGATCTCAAACAACTCATAGGTAGGAGAATGTCGATGCTCACTGCGTCGTCGTCCCGGTGCTTCGCACCGGCACGCCGAAATGAAGCCGCATGCATGCCAGTGCCTTCGCACAAGAGATCCTGCCGCATCGCTCGCAACACTGTGGTGAAAGCAACGGTCGAGCCGGACCACACAACGAGCCGTCGCGACGCTCTCCTGGGCCTCGGAGCTGCGGCCGCGATCGGCGCTGGACTCGCATCGCCTAGCAGGTAACATGTTCAGCTGCTGTGTGCCTCGCGCTCGGCATATGCCTCACGAAGATCCACTCCGACATTTGCTCGCAGTGCCCGCGCTGACGAGGAGCCGGTCGTGACCCAGAAAGTCTTCTTCGACGTCACCCTCGGAGGGGCGCCCGCGGGCCGGATCGTGCTGGGCCTGTATGGCGAGGTGGTTCCCAAGACCGTTGCTAACTTTGTAGCCCTGTGTAAGTGGTGGCGGCTGGAGCTTCGCGTGGGGCGAGGACACAGATGGATGGGAAGAAAATCACGACTGCGTCCTACGCACGCGTGTCAGGGCGCGGGTGCACGGTTGCGGCGGCGCCGCCACAAGGACGGGCCGCCATGTTTGCTGCGCCATGTTTTGTGCTGCACCCCCGTTTTCGCGCCCCCATATGTGCCAGTTTACGTTGCGCGCTGCGCATGGACCGCTGCGCACGCACTCTGCCCCTAGAGCAGCTCAGTGACCGTCCTCCCGTCCCTCCACGACCGTAGCCACTGGCGAGAAGGGCTTCGGGTATAAGGGCTGCACCTTCCATCGCATTATCAAGAACTTTGTCCTCCAGGTGTGTTCTCTGGTTTGGCCGTGGGGCTGGGAGGTCGCCCACCGCGCTCCACACGCCGCGTGCGAACCGGGTACTTTCATGGACACACGCACCCAGCGACTGCTGCTGACCCAAGCAGCCGGCTGTGGCGCAGGGTGGCGACTTCGAGCGCGGCAACGGCACTGGCGGGTACAGCATCTACGGCAGGTACGGCGCTACCATGCCCGCCAAGTGTGCCGCGAAGGGTGCTGGCGGGGGCGTGCGCTCGCGACCCCACGCGCCAGCGCTCCCGAGCTGTGCAGTACAGTATTGAAATGAAACGACGCATACGACGCAGTACAGTGTATGGGAAACAGACAGTTGTATGCATGGTTCGAATCCTTTTAATCTGCTAACCTCCGTTCGTGCCAGGCGCTTCCCTGATGAGAACTTCAAGTTGCTACACGCCCCGGGCGTGCTGTCCATGGCAAACGCAGGACCCAACACCAACGGCAGCCAGTGAGTCCGGGGTCTGGGGTCTGTCAGGCCCTCTTTCGCGTCGCTGGCTTGCGGAGCGTTTGATCTTGCTCTGATTGGCTCTCGGCTCCTTAAGTTCCCGTTACCCGCTGCCTTCTTGGGGTGGGGGACCAGCTGGGCGGACAGCTCGGGCTTTCTGCGCCCCTCACCTCGTACACGATGCCCGCTGAGCCTGCACTGTGCTGCCTCTCCGCCTCTCGTTCCACCAGGTTCTTCATCACGACCGTCGACACTCCGTGGCTGAACGGCCGCCACGGTAAGGCCGGGGATGATGGCGCGAGGGCAGGCTGGAGGCACGGGCCAGGCCCCGGTAGCGTGGGTGTCGGCGCTGGTAGCGTGCGCCGAGCCTGTGGTGTGCGCGGGCAGCCCTGTTGCTACCTGTGTCGACAGCCATGGGTTTCATGCTGTCCCGCCATTCCCACCATCGGCCTCACGGATAGGACGCCGTTGGTTCTGCTAATCGAACGTAGTTGGGCCGACCCCGCGCCCCCTACACCACCACGGTGTGAGGCCTGCATCCAGACGCGTTGCTCTCAACGGTGCACCCGTGTGTTACGTCATGCGAATGTGCGTGCGTGTGGACAGGCTGCAAACAGGCTGCAAACAGGCTGCAAACAGACGAGCGAGGCAATGCAAACAGTCGAGCAGTCGAGCAGTCTGGTATTCTAGCCGGCAGCCCAACAACCCATTGCGCATAGTACCCGCTACACGACCCCGCTACGGGGGCGCCCGCTGCCCTGCCGTGCACCTGTGTGTGACTGACTTTCCTGCCACGGCCGTACGGCACCGCACTTGCTGTACGACTGAATCCGGTGCTACAGTGGTGTTCGGACGCGTGTTGGAGGGCATGGACGTGGTGCGCACGCTGGAGGACGTCCAGGTGGACCGCAGCGCCAGGTGCGCTGGCCGACGCGGCCGTATTGTGTAGATTTATATGCACTTCTGTACGTAATCTCAGGAAACCTTGCTTTCTTTTGCTAGCTCCTGACGGCAGGGGCAGTCATGGCTCGGGGGCTTTTGTGCCGATGATCCATGTACCCTGTGTACAGCGAGAATGGCTGCTCTTTAGCATGTGTTTCATGGGCGTCCGTGTGTATGGCGCCTGTGGACCCGTTGTCGAGTCACCCGCGGCTGGCCACGGACCCGATGTTCGCTAGGCGCGCCACCGGCCCAGAGTTTCCCGGGCCGGGACGCCTGCTTCCTGGCCCTGCCCCATCCATCCGCCGCCTCCGCCCCGCAGGCCCACGCAGCCGGTGGTCATCGAGAACTGCGGTCTGCTCGCGTAAAATGCAACCCGCACGGCAGCAGTAGCGGCGGCAGGGCGTGGGGGCCACAGATGGGTGAGCGCTCAGCCAGCCCCTTACGGCGGGCTACCCGTGGTGGCGGCTGCTGGGCCTTGGCGGGGCGCATGCTGGCGGGGCAGTGCGGCTTGAGGAGGGGCCTGGGGCGCAGCTGTGGACGGTTCGGGCCTGGGCTTTGAACGTTGCCAGGCGTGTGCCAGGCTTGTGCCGCAGCTGCTGCTGCAGCCCACAAGCTTCTAATTGCGATGGCTCGCCGGGCCATGCAGGACTGGCAGGCCGGACTGCGGTGGCAGCGGGAGGGACCACCAGGCTCTGATGGTTGGGGTAGCCGCATGACCCGTTTCGCTGACGCCGGCACTAAGGCCGCGGGGTTGGTCTGTTAGGGCAGGGCAGCCACCCGGAGCGCTGTGCGCCGAGAGTCGGGAGCACACCGCCCGGGGGCGTGAACAGCAGCTGATGTGCCAAAACGGTGCCCGCTGGTACGTGCGCAATTCGGCTGCTTTCCTGCAGCGGATGGAATTCCGGTGGGACATGAAGGGCTGAGGGGGTTGGGCGCTGCGTCCGGAATGTGGTAAGGCGCGTCGTAATAAGGGGGTCAGTGGCGGGTCGCGCTAGGCGTCGGCTGCGGCTGACGTCACCAGACATCACGTGGTACCGGTAGTTGTACTTCGGCCGGAGCTCCTGATTGGCTTCATTGCGGTCTTGCGAGTTCCGAGATGGCTTCGACCGTGGCGGGTTGCGGCAGTACATACGGCAGTTGCAGTCGGCGCCGTTTGGGTCTGATGGTGACAGGAGCCGTTGCACGGGGTGCATGTGACGTCTTCGTGCAGAAGAGTACCAGTTTTTCTACCAGCGGGCTCAATCTAGCTCCATCATCCAAGGCAGAGCCCAGTCCTAGCTCTCGAGCTGGTCGAGCGTGCCCTGTAGGTATGAGCGCTGGGTGTGCGATGACGCGCAACGCCCACGCCATACACGCTCCACTCGAGCATGGTATGCGACCCAACCAATAGGCGCCCGAAGCGTGCCGTTGGCTTATACGACCAGTTGCTGGAGTCGTGGAGTGTGCCTCGGACCTAAAGGAGTAAAGGCCTCTCGTCCGTTGCAGTACAAACAGAAGGCGCGAAAAAACGACCATGACAGCATGACTTATTTGCTGCCCTGACTACTTGTCTGGCTTTAGAACTTTGAGAAGTCCCCAAAAAATTTCATGTAGGTCGGTATCTTACCGGCGGGCACGGACATGGCGCCACAAACCATCATGACCCGTCAGCTACGCCAACTGATGAAGGCGGTGGACTCGCAAGCCCAAGCATTTGACGCTAACGACATCGCAGGCGCAGCGCGTCACGGGTACGATGCATGGAAGGACGGTTCTACCGCCACATGGCCTTGCCAGCTAGGGTACAGACATAACGTCTGCCTGATCTACGAGCCTTCGAAGCCCCTCTACGGTCTTGGCTTGGGCCCGCCCTGCGCGAACATATCTTGTGTCCTCCTCCTTCGTTCTTCCTGCGCAGGAAAGAATGTGACGAGATGTGTGTCGCGCTGCCCGCCATGTGGGCTGGGGCGCCTGGAGGCCCTCGGCAGGTCCCGAGCGACCCAGCCACCAAGGACGCATGGCGGAGGGCGCTGTTCGACGCCAATCTCGCCCTGCCCTCCTGGTTAATCCGCCACTTCGAGTCCATCCCCGTCAAGGCCGCCATTGTGGCGGACGGCTCGGCAGACACTGCCACGCGCCGCTGCGCCGTGGTAGCTCTGTACTCGATCGGCGGCGCGACCATGATGCTCCTGGAGAGGCTGCTGTACTTCACCGTTGCAGAGGTCGGCCCACCGTCTGCGGCATTTGCCCCATTGGCCGGCCGCCGCTTCCTCGCAGCGGCCGGAATGGCCGTCCGCAGCTGGGTGTCCTTCGCCTGGTGCATGGCGCGGCCGGAGACGCGGACGTCCCTCGACGCCGGCTCCCAATTCAGGGCGTCGAAGCTGGCCGTGGATGCGGCAGGGCGCTGCGCGGACGCAGCATACGTTGGCGCCACCCTCGCGCGCTTCGTCTGCATTGGCGGCCTGGCGACGCTGTCCGTCGGCGCCAGCCCGGCGGGCCTCCCCGCCTCCTCCGTCACCAGCGCAGCCCGGTTCCTACAGGACCTGGCAGACTCCGACCTCCTGCCCGCCACCGCTGCCGCCACGCTGCGCTGCCCGCTCCCAGACGTCGGGGCCGCGGCGCCGCCCGCGGAGGCGTGGGCCGTGCGGCTTGACGAGGCGACGCAGAGGTTTGTCCAGGCCCTGGCGGCGCTGCAGCTGTGCTTTCGACAGCTGGGCGTGGCGGGCGTCTGCGGCGCCGGCGGCGGTGCCGCTGCCGCCGAGGTGTCCAAGGTGCTGGGGGTTCTCATGGGGCACGATGATGTCAACGCGCTCCGCCACGCGCTGCTCGAGCGGCTGCGCGTGCACGCGGGCATGCCGCTGCCGCCGGCAGCGGCTCAGGGCGCGGGGGTCGACCCACGGGTCGGGGCTGCAGGCGGCAGCGGCGACCAGACCTCCTCCTCCTCTTCCTCCCCCTGGTGGCTCACCCGCCTGGAGGCCGTGCGTGGGGCGCCCGTGACGATGGCGGACCTCCCGCCGAAAGCAGGCGGCAGCGGCGCCTCGCTCAAGCCCGAGGACTTCCACGTCCACATCGCGTACGTCACGCTGAGCTACTGGCGCGGGGTGCACCTTGACACGGCAAATCCGCCGTCCTGTGCCCCGCCCCCGCGGGAGCTGGCCCAGCTGGCGGCAGGCGCGGCGGAGGCGCTGTGCCGGCTGTGTCGGGGGCAAGGGCTGCGTGGTGCCTACGGCCCCTCGCCGCCGACCTGGCAAGCGGTCCTGACGCAGGCGAGCGCCTTGGGCGGTTGGGCTGGATAGGTTTGCACGTCAGCTGCGAGTGTGCAACAGAGCATGACAGGTTCCATGCACTGGTCTTATCAGAGCCTTTGCAACGTCGTGCTTTCCTATCGGGCTATGTCTTCTTAGGCAAATGGCCTTCAGGGATGGCTTCAAAGCCCTCGACTTTCCACACGGTGGGATGGCGTCCCCGTCAAGCCTTGAGCCCCGTTTGTAGATGCTAGACTGATCGGCTCCCGCTTTCGCAGGTCCTGCGAGCCACCCTGGACTTCCGATTCTACTCGGAGCCGAGCAAAGAGGCGATGGCGGTGGCCCGTAAGTGCCTCCCAAACTGGCTGTGTGCGGCAGTCTGGAGCCTGGGGATGGCGGTGGAGGCGACCGCGGCGCGACTGGAGGGCCGCATTGCGCCGCCAAAGCCGCCCACTACTCTTGCCATGAACACGGTAAGGAAAAGCGTTGAAGCTGCACAACGCGGTTCGGCACAGCAGACGACCAGCTGCAAGGGGATTAGGAGGGAAGGAGACGCCCGTCCCTGCGTGTTTCGCTGAAGTAAGCCGTAGCCGTACCGTTGACAACTCACCGCCGCTGCGGGCCCTGTGCCCGGCTTTGCTTAGATGCTTCACTCTTGCCATCGGTAACCTTTTCCAGGTTATGAAAGGCTCTCACGGGGCGGCGCTAGTGCGAGCTCTGGAGGGCATCGGGTTTCTCGTCCCTCACCTGGGTGAGCCGTGGGGCTGTGCGGCGGCGGTCACGGTACTTCGGCATGCTCATCGCCGCCCAAGACCAGGCCGAAACGGGTTCAAGTTGCCTTCGTGCGCATCATATCCGTTGTGCAATCCAGGAGAGGAAACGGATGTTGGTTTGATTGCCGTGCCGGACGGGTGCCCGGAGACCTGCGCCGATCTTTATGAGCTTGCCCTCCTAGCTTCTTTGATTGAACTCCTTGGAATGGGGCCGCTGGCAGGTCTGGAGTTAATGGGCACCGCCGAGCGCGAGGAGCTGTCCAGCCGGCTAGTGCGAGCCGGCCTGGGGCCCAGCCTGGACCGCGCCCTGCGCCTGGCCTTCACCGCCGCCGACCGCGCATCGGAGCCCGGTGCTGGCGCCGATGTCAAGGCGCTGGCGGCCGACCTTGCTCTCGTGCCCCCAAGGGTGAACACCATCCTGCAGTCCGGCCTGCAGATGATGCTACAGCCGCTACCTAGGTCCGCTGCCGCCGGCGACTCGCCGCAGCCGCCGGCGGAGTCCGACAGTGCAGGGTCCAAGCAGCCGGGTGGCGAGGGGTTCGGCGTGCTGGTGACGGCTGTAAAGCGGGCCCGCGTCCTGGGCGTCCTACTTGAGGGGCTGACGGCCGACGCCGCGCAGGTGCTGCAAGTGCCGGGCACCCTGGCGGCGCTGCTGGAGCCCGCATCCTCGGTGCTGATGTGCGTGGGGTGGGGCGTAAACCGGCTGCGAGATCAGCTGCGGGAGCGGCAGGAGGGCGCTGCCTCGCCAGCTGGCCCCGGCAGCGGCGGCGGCGGCAGCGGCGGCAGCAGCGGCAGAGGCAGGACAGGTGTGGAAGCGGCGCCCGTAGCCGAAGACCTGACAGCGGGACGCGAGCTGCTGGCTGTGGCCCTCCGCTCCGCCTGCGTTTTGGCGACGCAGCTGGCACGCGCAGCCGGCATATGCGTGGCCAGCTGCCTGGCGGTGCGGACGGCTGCACCGGGCAACGGCAGCGCCAGCACGGGGCCCCGCTCCCTGCCGGCCTCGGCGGTCCGTGAGGTGCTCTACAGTCTCAACTACGCTGTGCGTGAGCTCGCAACCTCCTGCATCCCCGAGGTCTGCGGCCTCCTGAGCCTCGAGCAGCTGCTCGCCTGCCAGCCGCACCGGCTGCTGGCGGCGGCGCCGGCGGCGCTGATGTGCCCTCTGATGGAGGCCAGCGCTGACCCGTCGCGGCTCGCGCAGTTGCGGACTGACCAAGAGGCAATCGTCAAGCTGGCAAGCGGCATATCGGGGGCTGTGGTGGCGCTGGCGACGATGGAGGAGGTTAGTGGATCCGTACGCGCGTGGCTCCAGGTGCTCGAGGAGGGCCTTGGCGACGAGGGGCCCGCCAAGGAGGCGGAAGACGGGGAGGCGCAGGAGCGAGGCTTACTGTGGCGGCCGCTCCGTGCCGCCGCTTCCTCGGCCCTCGCCTTGGGCGACGCACGGTCGGCAGGCGTCATCATGGCGCTGCTGCGCGTTGCCGACGGCGGCGCCGTTGACAGTGACTTTCGGGCCGCCGCCGCCGGCCTCCGCGCGACCTTTCTGGATGCGGACCGGGCGGGCCTGGGCCAGCCGGTGCTGCCCGACGGGACCAATGCGGAGCGGCTGATAGAGCAGGAAGCCAGGCGCCTGTCGTCAGGACTTCAAGGCGACTTCTTCGCGGCTGAGTTGTTTGTCGCCGCTCTGCCGCCCGAGGTGTGCGTGCCACCGGCGGCGCTGGCGGTGCGACGGCTGCGCATCTGCGGCAACCCGCGCTGCACTAACTTCGGCGCCGCATCCGAGGCGGCCCTCAACCCGCGACCCTGCGCCGGCTGCAAGGCGGTGCGGTACTGCAACAGGGACTGTCAGCGCGAGGCGTGGCCCGAGCATCGGTCTGCCTGCGCCGAGCTTAAGGCGGCGGGGTCCTAGCAGCGGTCACAGCGGCGCCGGCGACAGCCGGTGAATTGAGCCTGGGCGGCGGCGAGGCGGCCCCAGCTGGCAGTTGAGGGACGTGGTGGGGAGGGGACTGGGTAGGCACTACCGGTAGGCAGGATCCAAAGCGGCGCAAGGGGAAGCGGGGAGGCCTTGAGTGCCTCGTTTGGGGATTGGGCTGAGGGCGGTGGCCTCCGTGCAGCGGCGAGGTTGGAGCCGCAACGGCGAAAGGGGCTTGGACGTGGATGGCCGGGGCAGGCGGGGTCCAATGGAGGCTGCGGAGGGCTGCGGAGGGCTGTGTCATGGCGCAGGTGGGTCTGCGGAGAAGAGCGTGTTGCTCAGCGCCCGAGCTGCCCTGCAGAGCATATGACGTGATGCACGGTCGCTGCAGGTGTGTAGGGGACCAACCAACCTGCTCTTGACCGCGCACGTTGAGGAGGGAGACGCGTTGGGCAGTGGCGGACGGTGCTGGCGACTGCGGGGAGCAAAGGAGCGGCGCCCTGCGCATGTGTTTTGGAGGGTCATTTCCTGTTACCAAGATGTACATGTTCCCTGAGTCTGTAGCCTGCTCGGACGGCGAATAATGCCTGACTTGCAAAAAGGCCGGTAGCTGGGACCATCCCTGGCCGCGCAAATGGACAACTGGGGTACAGGGCAAGCTGAATATCTGTTGGCGCGTCGAGGAGTAGACGTGGCCGGGCGACAGTGTCACGCAGCTTGCGGGTGGTGCGTGCGGGAGCCTGGGGCAGCCTGGGGTGGGACATGCGCGCCGACCGGTTTCACGTGAAATCCAGGCCCCACCCGCAGCTGCCCCTGGCCACAGCTGTCACGCGTCCTGTTTCAGCTTATCTTCCTTGTAGTGTAACCTTTTGCCTGTAACCTGACAGGTGTCACGTGGAATGTGAAGTAAGCTGGTCCACGACCACCGTACATCATATGGATCACGGAAGGGCCGCTCGCAAACCCAATCAAAGAGTCCGTAGGCTCCGTATATATGGGGCAGTTAGTTAGTTTTCAGTTGCAGGTTTTCTCTCACTGGTTGCCACTTTACCAACAGCTCTTGTGCTTATGTATCGTTTCTTAGAGAAATAGTCTGATCTGGATAGCAACTCCTCCGATTTCATCGGCCCATGATTGCTGTCGTGTACAATTACATTGACAGTCAGTTTGCATGTCGAGCTTCGGCAGGCTTGCAACGACCGGCCCGGCGCACGTAGTCGCTGGGCTTCATCAACGAGCATACGCTGCTCGCTGCCAATTTTGCAGCACCGGAGCCGCTTGGGCTGCGGGGCCTGAGCCACGGCCTGCGAACTATGTGGAAAAAACTCAAGGCACCACCCTTGCGTCAATAGGACTCGGGTCCGTCGGAGGCGATGAGGGGGCGGCCCACGCCTTCTTCCGGAGCCGATGGCCCATCATCGCTGCGATGGGCTTCGGCGCTTCGGCGCTGCTGGCGTACGGGTGCGTGTGGGGGCATAATGGGGGCGGCGCGGGGCGGGGCGGGTGGGATGGGGGACGGTTCTGCCCCGTGCCACCGCCAAGGCGTCTGCGTATAGAATGCTTATCGGCCGTGGAGCCATAAGTGCATCCGCAGATATACGTGTAAGACCGTTGAGCTGGAGTGGGAGTGTAGGGGACTTGGAATGGCAATGGATACGATACTAGTCGACATTTGCGTGAGGCGTGAGGCTGCTGGGAGGCAGGGATCGCAATTGCTTGCAGCAATCAAGCGCATCGCAGCGCGAGGTACTCGGTGTGGCATTCGCACTGGCGGCCAATGCGCCCGCGGCATGCGTGCCTTCGCCGTCGCGCGGCAGATCACAGAACCAATGTTCATCACCGACATGTTCATCACCCACCGCCCCAGCCCGCCCAGCCCCAAGGGCCCCAGCCCATACCCACCGCTACGTTACACACGCATCTGTCCTCGTCGCACGCCCACCGCCCAGCACCCAACCCTGCCCCCGCATCCGTGTCTGCCCCCACGCCCCACCGAAGTATCTTCCGAGAGCCCGTCGTGACGCAGCGGGTGTTCATGGACTGGGAGGTCGACGGCGCGCCCGCGGGCCGCGTGGTGGTGGGGCTGTTCGGAAAGGAGGCGCCACAGACCTGCGAGAACTTCGCAGCGCTAGGTGCGCTGTATGAGTGGTCCCCAGGGGCTGACAAACATAGGAACTGCCCGGATGGGGTGCGCCGGACGCTGATTCGGAGCAGGCGCCACAGCTGATGGAGCACTGGCTGTCTGGTGAGGGGCCCATCTGGAAACCGACCTATCCCAGGACGAGACGCGCTGCATTCAGTCGGCGTTTACCCCAGAATGTGGATTGCGCAAGCAAAGCGACACTGCGCTTACGATAGGCAACAACCGCCGAGTATTCTCCATCGTGCATGCCTCGTTCTGCGACGTGTTCTGCCGTCGGCCTGTGACCCTTCCGCAGCGTCCCACGATCGCGGGTTCGGCTACCGAGGCTGCCCCGTGCATCGTGTGATGCGCGGCTGGTCGGTGTGGTGCGGCGACGTGACGGCCGGCGACGGCACCGGCGGCGTCAGCGTCTTCGGCCCCAGCTTCCCCGTGGAGACGCACGCCGTACGGCATCGGCGCGGTAGCGTGTCCATGGTTCTGGACGAGGAGGGGCGGCTACGCAGCCAGTAGGTGCCGGTTCCGGTCCGTACAAACGGCGATGGGCAGTTATGGGCAAGATGCATCTGGCAAGGGTATTGGCGGCGTATGGGTGCTACCACGGCGTTATGACCCCCACCCGAAGCCGCGCGTACATCAAGGATGGGCGGCTGCGGATCCGGTGACGAGATGCCCCCTTGGGAGCGCCCCCGTGCGGCTGTGGCATGAATGGTTGTTGTGACGCAGGACGTGTCACACCTTGGCAATCATGGGATGCTCTCGTAGGTCTATTGCTTGCCCCCTCGTTCAGAAACGCAGAGGAAACACACGCGCCTTGAAGGGAATGGCTGCTGCGCCTGAATGCCTTACATGGCGCCGCTGGATTTCTGGGCTTCGAGGGGGGTTGCACCTTGCCTTGTGTGGCGCTATGCCCAAGTCGGCAGCCGCCGGACGGATTGGATCAACAACCCGTGTCGCTTTTCCGATCTCCACAGGTTTTTCTTCACCCTTGTGACGACCCCTGCGCTCGATCGGAAAGCAGGTGCGGTGCGCCCTGGTTGCAACGTGCCGTAGGGCAGAGGGAGTACCGGGGTTCTCTTTGTGCAGGCCGTAAAGATTGGGGCCCCCTTCCCGACCTGGTCCCCGGGAACTGTTTGCCGCGCTGTGCTTCACGTCTCGTACCGCTTGCTTCCTAGCTTCTTCCACCCCCTCCATCCGGCCTTGCTGCCTCCCCTGAATCACGCGCAGCTGCCTTCGGCCGGGTGCTGGAGGGCCTCGAGGTGCTGGATGGCCTCTCCCGGCTGCCGACCCAGGAGGGGGAGGGGACCGACGGCCGGCCCCGGGCCGACGTGCGAATCGTGGATTGTGGGCTGGTGCAGGAAGCCGGCCAAGGGTCGGTGCCCGAGGCGACGGCAGCGGCCGCTGTTGCATCGGGCCGCGGCGGATGACGGGGGAAGTGCGCCTCGCCTTGCGACATGTGTAGTGAAGGGAGAGTGCAGATGGTGTGTAGCGTTACAGCAACGGTTTGAGTTGTAGTCTGGCCATTATCGTCGCCGTGGTTCGGGGTTTAGGTGGCCATGGTCCCATTTTGCTTGGGTGCCGCATGCACGGCGTGCATGTCGCCAGTCCGGAGCCACTGAGTCCTGACTGTAGCCTGCAGGACCGAAGGAGGGCGCGACCACGCGCATGACCGCTGAGAATATGTGTAGGCTGTAGCTGCGATGCCCTATACATGGGGGACCGGAGGGCGAAAGGTCGAGCGGAAGGGATGGGACGGAGGGGGCCCGGCACCGCGTCCGCTTTTGCAACCCTGGCCTATGTTTGACAGGATCTTGAAAGCCACACTTAAGGCACCCATTAGCTGGTCCCCATGTCTGGCAGGTGTGCCGGGCATGTCTGGCGATGGGGCATGTCTGGCGATCGGGCATGTCCGGCGATGGGACATGTCTACGCTGCATGTTTCAGAACCTAACCGTTGGGCACAACAATACCACATGCTTTTTGGCATGCCTAAGGCGACCACCAAAGCGCTCCCGTGAAACGGTCGCTCGGGTCGCTTGGGTCGCTCGGGTCGCTCGTTGTAAGGGCGTTTTTAGCGGGTTGTGTAAGCTTTGTACAATATGTGCGTTTGTTACAAGCACTGCGGCCTGGCTCAGGGTGTTTTCCGGGGCTGTCAGTGCCGTTCCAGCAGTTTGACAACGCGCCTCGTCCTTCGTCCTCTGTATGCATAGCATTCGTCCTCACACATATTGCACATCAGACACTTATCCTTAGCTTCGACAAGCTCCTGCTTTTCATAATTCAAAGTCTGGTTCGCCTAATATCCACCCCCTATCTCGCTGTTCCTGGCCCAAAATGCAGTAGCGTAGACTGACTAGGCACTGCGGTTTGGGCAGGCAGCCCCTCGCCGTGCCACGTATCTGTCGGAAATGAGCCGCTTCCACTCATCTCCTGCTCATGATCTGGTTGCGCAAGCGATGGTTCTGGGCTGGGAAGCCATATGCAAGCTCTGGCAAGCTTCCACCCATATGCACGATGACCGCTGGGGTTCGCACGACCATGAGCAAGATCTTGATGTAACACAGGTGAGACTGGGGCATAGTGCCCATGGCTAAGCAGGGGAATTTGCGCGGTCAAGGACGGCGCACTGGATTCCGGTATGGAGAGTGACACGCGGGGTATTGTTGCATCGAGACGTACCCTGAACCCTCGCATCCCCCTCTTACTACAGAACCTGAGCGCTGCAACACAGTGCATGGAGGCCGCGCTTGAGAAGTTCGCGGTCAGGGTTGTGTACGACGTTGCCGGTCAAATGTACAACCCCTTGCTACACGACCTGGATCCTGCTGACCCGGAGGTCCTGGCGCTTCGGGTGCGTGCCGGAAGGCCGTGACTGTGGGTTTGGCACCATCCTTCAAATCTTTGCATCTTCATCTGGATCCGCCTCAAATTATGAGTGGCATGCGCCTGCAACTACCGTATATGCATGCACACGTGGTCTTTGCATGGCTAACCTTATGTGCTGACCACTGCACCCAACTGCAGCTCGACGGCGCATCGCTGGATGACGCCCTTTCCGGCGCGTCCGTGGCAAGTGTGGTCAAGCCAGGCCTCAATGTGTCAGGCAGGATCAGGGCCAAGCCACGCGTCCGGGTGAGGACACGGCCGCAGCTCTCGAGTGTCGATATGCCACAGCTCCTTCTCGGGACGTTAACCGCGTTTCTGGCTGCTGAAGCACCTGCTGAGGCTGTGAACCACGACTCAATCCCACAGCAGTCTGCACCTTTCTAGCTGTCAGCTTCCCCCTTTTGCGTTGATAGCGTCGTGCAGTCCAGCCTTCACCGCTTTGGAACGGCGAGGTTCTTCTGTGGTCATCTTCAATGTGTCCCCTCTGCCGTACTATCACAGATCGCGCTGGCATCTGGTGTGCTGGGCCAGCACGCGCCTGCCTCCGATGGCCCACGCGCCCGGTGGGGTCTCTCCTTGGCGTCTGTCGAGCTGTCGGGCACGACCCCGGACCTCACCGCCACAGCCACCGATCTGCTTCCGGCGTCACACCTGCCCATGCCTTGGCACGGCAACGGGGCGGGCAACCGAGACACTCGCCCGCAGCAGGCTGTGGCGGACATAGAGGAGGGTGGGTTGGCTGGGCCGCGCGACGTGATGCAGATGCCAATGCAGCCGGGTGCCACTGCGCAGTCAACTTCTGCAGCTGTCGAGCCTGGCGGTACCAGCGACGATCAGCTTCTCATAACTCGGCACGCCAGCAGCACCGGCTGCCAGGCCGGGCCAGCCGCGGGCGCAGGAGGACCACCAGCCGTCCAGGTGAATGAAGACGGTGCGGCAGGAAAGCCAGCGAAAGGTGGGCGCCACGTTGGGGAGAACGGGCGGCAGCAGGCTTTACAGCAGCGGCCGCCGTCGCAGGGTCGCAGGCGCGACAGCAAGGGCGCAGGTGCCGGCGGCTCCTCTCCTAGACGCCATGGGCCGGCTGCCGCGTCTGGGTTCGGGCCCGACAGAGCTGCATCCAACAGCGCCGCCGCTGCCCTCCAGCAGGGCAGCGGCGGTCACTCTGGCGGACGAGGAAGCCCAGCTGCCAGCAGGGGCACATCGGGCGCTAGCGACAGCGGTAACGACGATGTGGGTTACCGACACTACGACACGAACAACGCTCACACAGCATCTGAACCCCAGCGGCCGCCAGCGCCGCCGCTGCCGCAGAAGGCGGCGCCCGAGCACGCCCCCGCCAAGCCCTTACACGCCGCAAGCGCGGCGCCTTCGGGCCCCAGCCGCATGAGCGGGGCTGGTAGCATGTGCGGCGGTTCCGCAGCAGTGCCGGTGCTGCTGGCATTGGAGCGCGCGTCGTGCGGCAGCTCTGGAAGCACTCGCCAGGGCTCTGGAAGCTATCCCGCGCCCGCGTCTGCACCGGCAGGACCGGCGGCGGCCATGCTGCCGGAATGCTCGGGAAGTGGGTCGCCGCTGCCAGTGCCGGCAGCGACAGACTCGGGTTCGCCGGCGCAACAGCCTCCGCCCAGCGGCGCTGATAGCCGGCCCGGCGCGGTAGGCAGCGGAGCTGCCCCCGCCCGACCCAGCATGCCCACGACGGGGCCTATGGCGGCGGCGGCAGCGGCGGCGGCGGCAGTGTTCAAGGCGGCCACGGCGGCTGCTATTTCGAGGCCGAACACCCCCGGAGCCGTGGGGTCGTTCAAGCCGAACCCGTTCCAGCAGCAGCCGCAGAATCCGACGACACCGGCGGCGAAATCTGTGCCGGTGGAGGCGACGGCGCCAGCTGCGCCCGTGTCAGCGAGGTCAGGATCTCCTTCCGCACTGGCGGCTACGCCGGCTGCGCCGACTGGCACCAGCAAGCCATCAGCTGCTGCCGCTGCAGCAGCAGCAGCGGCAGCTGCGCTTTTCGCCCGCTCAGCTTCTCCAGCGTTCGGCAGCAAGAAGGCCGACCTGTCTGCTGGAAGGCCGGTGGAGGCGCAGCAGACGAGCGAAGAGCCCAGCAATGCCGCTGTGGCTCGCGTAGCGGCGCCGGCGGCCGAGTCGCCGCAGCCGCAGCGCCAGACCGGGGATGGTGCGGCCGCCGGGCGGGCAGCAAGCGGCCGGGAGCCGCGCCCTGCCGTGCGTGAGGTCTATGTTCGCGGCGCAGAGCAGGCCAGCATTTTAGCGGCAGATGCGCTGCGACAGCGGCCGACGCCGGCGCACCCGGCCAAACCGCAGCGGCGGCATGAGCATCTGCCCCAGGACGAGTCCACAGCTGCTGAGTGGCAGGGCACCGAGCACCCGACGGCCCGGTCGCAGGGCGGTGCGGATGGGAGCGGAGACAGGGCAACGGCATCGGCGAGCAGCCGGCCCGGTGCCGCGCGCCCGGCCGATGGCAAGGAGCGCCCCGCGCGTGGAATGAAGGCTCGTGCGGCGCCTGCGACGGTACAGCAGCCGGAGCATCCGAGTGGGAAGCCTGAGCCGGAGGGACAGGCCGTAGGTGCCGCGCCGCAGCGCCAGCCGGCACAACCGCGACAGGGAGGCGGTCCGGAGCAGCGGAGCGACGCCGGCTATCAGCCCGTCTATCAGCCTCACGGTGTCAACTACTATGCGGCCTGGCAGCAGAAGCACGCGCAGCAGCAGCCGGAGGGGGGTCATGAGCAGGGCGAGCGGGAGGGCGAGCAGGCGCAGCATGGCAAGGACGAGGAGCAGCCGCGCGAGCAGGAGGTTTCCAAGAGGGCGGCACGGAAGGCCCGGCAGCAGGCGCAGCAAGCGGCGCGACAGGAGGGTGCGCCCGGGCCGCAGCCGCCCACGAAGAGCCCGCCCGCGACGGGTGCGGCGCCGGCATCAGCGGCGGCTGCCGCTCAGGTTGCCGTAGCCGGCCGACCACAGGCGGCTGAGCAGGGGCCCGCTATGCAAATGCCGGGACCTGATGCCGACGCCGGGACCTCGGGAGGCGGGCTGGAGGAGGGCGACGAGGAACAGGCTGGCGAGTATGGTAATGGCGGCCGCGGGTTCGCTGGACGGCGTGGTGGGCGCGGCGGCCGCGACGGCGGGCGCCGTGGTGGCCGTTCCTTCCCACGGGGTGGCGGGCGCAGCTCGGGTGGCAGGGGCCGAGGGCGGGGCATTGGACGGGGGGAGAGCGGCTACGATGCTGTTGCGCGCGGGTAGAGGCAGGCTGATTCGCATGGCATTGTGTGTTGGGGGGGGGCGTGCTCAGCTCTGCAGATGTGGCTTTGTGGCACGACGGATAAAATGGTGGCCTTACCGGTGGTACTTTTCTTGAATTATATAAAACAGAAGATGAGGCTTACTATGAATTGGCTTTCGGCAGCACGGGATTGCGTAGTCGAAGGGCATACTCACTCGATGCTCCGGCGCGTTCTTTCGGATGAACAGGGGTGTGTGTGTGGGGGGGGGGGTAGGAGGGTTGTGGGGGGGGGGGGGGGCGAAGGCAGGTGTCACGCAGGATTGGGCCGTATGGGAGGGTACGGGCCGGTACCGGGTTGTAGCAACTTTGTACGGCTTGTTCAACTACAATAAGATTTATGCGGAGATGCACTCCGCTCACAAAGGCAATCTTTTTACCTCGTCAGTGGAGTACGATTCGTCCATGTGTTCATGTGGGCAAGGACATCGACAGCAGGAGTACTGTGCGCTATTACAGGAGTGTGCCAGGATGTAACTGTTCGTCACGTTAACGGTACAGTGCTGCGCTGTTCGCAGCTGGTCGGCGCCGGCGATCTACGCTGAGATGGGAATTCCTCGGTGCAGTCAAGTCGGCAGCGGGGCTACACCCTCTAACCGCCCGCTAACGCCATCCTGCTCGTGTGCAACCACGTACATCAATACAACCACATCAAAAGCTGCGTCAACCTAAGCGCGGCAGCAACTAAGTACTGAACGTTCCAGAGCCCTGCTGCTGTGCCGGCTCCCAGACTCCCTAACTTCACCCTGTACCCAAGAGCTGCTGCCGCGTCGTGAGAAAGTGGGCAGGGCGTACACGCCGTATAAGCCCATGCCGTCAGCTATTTGAGTCTACAGTCAAGCCCCCAGCGGCAGTTGAGATGCCAGCCGCGTTTCTCGTTCCTCCTCAGCGGCCTCACACGCCCTCGTGCTCGCGCGTGCGGTCCTCGCCGGCGCCTATGTTCTGCTCCTGCTCCTCGATGCTGGGGCCGCCGCCCTCCGCGTTGGCGTCCACGATGGGCACCGGCTCGCCCGCCGCGTCCAGCTCCTCCACGCCTGCGGGTCAGGGCGGGAGCCCGCGAGGGGCGACCGGGTCTCGACAGGTCCGGTCAGCAAGAGCGCGCATGCCCGTCAGGATGCATGCGGGGGTCATCGGGGCGAGGTGTCCCCCGTGGAGGTCGCATAAACCCCGTGAGGGCCCGTCTGCTCGTTTACCTCGCCCGCCATGCTTGTATTCGGCGCCTTGCTGGAAACATCACACCCTCGGGTGTGTATGTCCGTAGAGGCTGCCGTCCCCGTTTCTGGTCCTCTTTTACATAAAGGTATGCCGCACGGCCGCCCCGCCCTCACCTGTGTCGGTGGGCCGCTGCAGTTCCTCCACCTCCGCCTTGAGCTCGCTTACGTCCACTGCACGTCAGACGGAAGCAAACCGGTACATGGGGCAGGAAGGATCGACGTTGAGGATGGGCGCACAAAGACGCATCGAGGAGTGCCCTCCGACCACCGAAACACACCGGGAAATGATTATCTGCAGTCGTAATGCCTAGTCAGGACCGGGGCACTTTCCCGCAGCACCGCTTCGCTTCCATGCGCCCGTTGCATTTTGCGTAGACTTTCAGCTTTGGCGACCCGCGGGTCACGGCTCCCTGCCCAGCCCAGCCAGCACTCACGTCCCTCCGGGTCGCGTTGCGCCTCCTCGGTCGCCTCGGCGACGTCCTTGTCCTTCACCTGCGCAAGCATCAAGACGTGCGAGGAGGGCCTCAAAGGCGGTAAGCCTGCCGGCCTGAAGCAACTGATCCGGCTTAAGGGCGCGTGCATGAAAGTACAACGACCATTACAATATGTTGTGAGAAAGGGTGCGACGACGCTGATGCACCGATGCGCCTTCCCTAGACGCAATGCGTCGGGTGACACACGAAACCCTGTCAGCTGTCACGCCGTCCCTCGCTCTCTTGGGGTGCAGCAGGTACCGCGCCGGGGCGGGCCCAAGGCCAGGGTCGGCATAGCGTCGTAACCGTACCGCACATCCCATGTCCCGACTGCCCTTGCAATCGCGCGTGCAACAGGTCGGCGCACCTTGAACTCGGGGTCAGCCGGGTTGTCAATCGCGCCAGCATCCGGCTCCTGCGGCGGGTAAGCGCGAGGGGCAGGCGCCGCGTTAGTGGGGCGTCAGCAGCGCGAGTGGAGCAGAGAGCAGGGCAAATAAACAAGCAGCCGGGGCCTGCCGTATATTGACACGTGGGCCACCACAACAACGTGCTTTGGGGGTGTAGGATTGCATGGTACTGGGCGCTGAAGCAAAGCGGCGCTCAGCTACCGCTATCGTACACCTGCGCCCAACAGTTCCGCACCCAGCCGCCAGCTCCCACCCACCTGGTCCACGCCCACGTCTCCGTAGCCCTCATCCTTCTCTTGGTAGTACAAGTCGGTGTTGTAGGCGCCCGGCTTCTTGAGCGGTTTGCCGGCGACCTGGGAGCGGGTCTGGGGAGCAGGAGGGAAGAGGAGGAGAGGGACCGGCAGGCAGGGGCGTTGCGGTGCTCAGGGCGGACCACGTTCAGCGCGTTACGTCATCACGCGTCAGCGGTCAATGGGCGCAACTTATCAGGCGGGAAACGTGTTTTGCCACTGGCGCGTGCGTGTGATGTGAAGGCACGGCGCCTCAGGATTGTGCGGGGGCGGAAACGCGCAAGGGCCCGCGGCAGGGCAGCGGACATGCGCGGCATCGCCAGCTAGCAGCTTCTCCCGCGTCGACGCCTGTCACCGCAGACCCTGTGCCGCTCGACAACATCCCTATGGACACGGTCGTGTGGCGGGAAACTCGTAAACACGCTTATGACGATGAGGTGACCCACGGGTCGGTTGTGTTCCCGTGGCCCCAGAGTAAGGCCGCCCCAAAGCAAAGGGGGCTACATAGACAGAGCCCAAAAGAAGTGCTTTGAAACAAGATAGGTTGCTTACCTCAACCATTATGGATTACGTGTGTAAAAGTTGTCTGTACTTGTTGACCAGGCGGCGCAGAGGATGCCGATTGCGTCGAAGGGTCAGGTCAGACGTTGTTTGTGCCCCTGCATAAACTCCTAGGTTGAGTCTAAGCGCTGCAGCAAAGAGCGGTTCGGTTTCTGTACGGCTTTGAGATGACGCAATACGCGGACAGCCGCTTGCAGCCTCACTCAAAGGCTCGGCCGTCCATCTATCGCGTCCTGATGCTATCAGGCTTTCAATACTTCGCTAGACGCGACTGCTACCAACTGCCAATACACGCAGACCCGAACTGGTCTTCCCTTGCGGGTGTTGCCTTGGATCATCCCCTTGTGCCTCATACAACACATTGGTGTTCATATTGACCAGAAGATAGTTTTCTTTTGGTTGCGCCTACATCTTGGGCTGCTGTAACTCTTGACGCGCAATCTCCGAGAGCTCCCGACACCAGCGCTGAGCGGGATGCGCCCGTCGTCTTAGCTGCTCGCACTCTCTAAGATCTGAGGCGCGCGACGCGGCAAGATGGGCAAGCGCAAGGGCCGCAAGCCGGGAGACGCCGCAGCTGCAGTCGCCCGAAAGAAGGCGCGCACGTTGCTCCCGTCACGCTTCGAGTGCCCGTTCTGTAACATGCACGGCACAGTACTATGCGTCCTCAAGGTGAGGGCTTCACGGAGCGCGGATGTCATGCTTTCCTCCGGACGATGGTGCTCACCCCTGTAACTGAATCGTGCAAAGTGCAAACTTCAAGCAACAACGACTTCCCTTCTTTTCCCTGTTGGACCAATTCACGTACAGCGGGAGGAGGGGCGTGCCACGGTAGGCTGCGAGCAGTGCGGCATGAAATACAACACCGTGTGCAGGTACGACATCGTACGGCCGGTCACAACCCCTCCGTAAGGGCTTGTGAGTCGCAACCGAGGCTGTCTCCAAGCACGGCGTCTAGGGACGCGGGGCTAGAGCTTAGTGCAGTGGGCATCCCAGCACTGCAGGAAGGGCATCCCATTCAGCATGCCGAATTGCTAATCAAGCGCCCTTCCAGTAGGTGTCCGTCTGAGACGCGCACCTTGGGAGGCTTCTCAACCTGCACGCGCTGGCATGCGTATTCTCGCCATGGACGTAACATGGCGACCCTCTTTCTCTGCAAATCTCTCTTTTTTGAACACTACCACTGAAGTGCTTTCGCCTTGCGGCTTAACCCTCAGGACGCTGACGGAGCCGGTTGATGTGTACCACGAGTGGCTGGACGAGTGCGAGGACGCTGTGCACGTAGGTCGAGGTGGGGGCTTGGGGCCCTGTCTACGGGAGGCAGTGGGCGTTAGGTGGGCTGCAGTGGGGGCTTGGGCCGGTGTGCCAAGGGGCAAAGCCGCTCGGGCTGCGTGCGTTGCGCGGTGTGCTAGGCGAGAGCGCATGCGCGACACACCCTATTTCATGCGAACGCCCTTACGTTCAATAGGCGAACATTTCATTTTGAGCATTGCGTGAGAATGTTACCCAAAGCGCTTCAGTTTCTGCCCCCCATACATGTTTCGAGCCTTGCTTCCGTCTGCGCAGCGTGTTCCCCCACGAGGAGCGCCACCGGCGGCGGAGGCCGACCCGTCCCTCCGGCAGCAGCTGGGCCTGCGCACAGCGGCGGCGCCGCTTCCCGGCGCCGCGGACCACGACGACGAGGACGAGGATGCGGAGGGCGCCGGCGCCGGCAGCGATCAGGATGACGGCGGTGCAGACGAGACCGGCGGCAACGCCGCCGCAGGCGGCCGGCTGAGGCTTTCGGGACTGCTGCAACCGTCGCCGCTGCAGCGACTGAAGAGGGCCAAGCCTCAAGCCGATGACGGCGGCGTGGCGGCCACTGCTCCGGGGCTGGGGCTCGGGGAGGATCTGGAGGACGAGGACACGGCGGCGCCCAGATCGCCCCTTGTGGCGTGCAGCGGCGGCCGGCGACTACGTCTGGCGGAGGGTCTGGAGCACACGACGCGTGCGGGCCTGGCGGCGGGTAGGTGAACGGTCTGGCGGGTGGGTGAACGGTTAATAGCGAAGGTAATTTGCTCCAGATGACAACGTCTCTTGCCTTTATAACGTTTGACTTTCGGAGGCCCATATATCCGCTGATCAGGTCCCGAAGGATCTACACGTGGTACCGTTTTCCTACATGTAGTGCCTTCGACCGTTTGCGGCAGGTGTACTGCGCGTACCGGCAGTATGATGCAGTACCCAGTGCTTTTTCTGATAATGCTGCGCCCGACTGCCAGCGCGTCGTTGCGCATGTATGGATGCCAGGACGCCGGCGACAGGCCGCTGTGCCGTGTACTGCAACCGTGTGCATACATTTCGGCATGCGGGGTCTGGTCCCGTTTGTTCTCTGCGCCACGAGGTACGCGGCCTTGACGCGGCCTACGTAGCTGTACATGCCAGTCTGACCTTCAAACCGTCCTGAGCAACCACCTACCATGCTGCTTGCTGCTGCAGGTGCTTCGCTGCATGACCCCGCGGCTGCTGCGCTGCTGGCTGAGCGCACCGGCCTGGGCGGTGCAGGGGCGCGCGGGGCGCTGCCGGCGGGCAGCAGCCACCTGCAGCAGCTGGCGCGCCAGCAGCAGCAGCACCAGCAGCAGCAGATCGCGGATACTGTGGACATGGGTGACTCAGGGTTGGCGCAAGATGCGCAGACGGGCAGCGGCGGGGCCATACGGTCGATCCGCCGCAGCAGCGACGGCGGCGGAGGCGGCGGTGGCGGAGGCGCCGCGCAGGTCCTGCCTGCTGTGGCGTCACCCGGGCGGCGCCAGACGGAGGCGCAGCGCCAGCAACAGGCAGCGCGTGCGTTTGGGGCGTACGACTGAGGGATGCAGGTTGCCAAGGCTCTCGTCTTCCGTGGGGTTAGCGCGGGCTCGGTCTTGCTCTAGACATGTACGCAAGTGCCCCAAATTTGTACTGCGCGTACGACGGCTGAGGCGAAGGCTTTGCCAAGTGGTGTTAACGTCTTACGCATCATTACATAGTCATCGTGCTTCAGTTCCAGAGTTTACGTCTTCCAAGATTGAGGTCATGGAGGGCGACAGTTCATATCATGTTGCAGACCCTCTTTGCGTTTGGAGCGCCGACATCCATGGGAAAATTTAGGCTTTGAAATTTGAGCTTTGCACTCTCGTTAGCGGGTAGCTAAAGGCACTCGTGTAACGGGCGCTGGCGGCGCTCAAGACAACATGAACGCCCTCTCTGAGGCCCTTGACCAGCTCGTTGAAGTGTCCAAGCGGATCAGCTGCGTGGACGCTGTGCCAAAGGGCAGCGATGAGCTGGTTGAACAGCTATCGCTTGCGCGTAACTCCCTGCAAGTGTTGATGGAGTTCTTTAACGCCGCTCTACCTGCTAAAGAACGCTACGAAGCCTGCGCGGAGGTCTGGGCTCGGAAAGCGCATAGGGTTGCCCTGCTTCAGCTTCTGGCCCTGGGTCAGCGCCTGTCCGGCGCGCCTGTTCAATGCAGTCCAACCAACAGCTCAGCCGACAGCACCGGCTTGGTTGCCGGACTGAGTCTGCAATACCTGGGAGCCGGCAGCTCGATGCTCGTGTCGTCGCTCGTGTTCCATCTTCTGGGCTGTTCCGTCGACAGTCGACTCGCAGGCGTTGGCCTCGAGGTAATGCACTACGTTGTGCGCATGGACGCGTTGGAGGCGTACAGCCAGCTGCTGGCTCAGAAGCCGGCGGAGGCAGAGGCCGCGGCGCTGGACCCGCGCAATCGGCTGCAGACCATTCGGCAGGGCAGCCTCTTCATGTTGGATGCGGCCATTCAGGCCGCCCAGCTGGCCCACGGTTATACGGCCAAGTGCAACGCCTGCAACAAGGCGGGCTGCAGGCTGTACAACGAGGTGCAGTCGGCCCTGGAGCGCAGCCAGCTGTTTGAACACATTGCCCGGTCGATCCTCCACGATGCGCTCGCCCAGACCGGCGCCGGGCGGGCCTTGGACGACGGGTTGCTGGCAGAGGTGCGATATCTGGGCGAGGCGGGCCTCAAGCTGGTGCGCGGCCGGCTGCCGCCCCGTACGGCGGAGCTGCAGCAGTTCTCCAAGGTTGCCACCGGGCCCTGCTGGCAGTACGTGCTAGCGCTCCAGGTGTGTTGGTGTGCCGAGTCGTTTACTGTGGGAGGATGTGCCGTTTCCGTGTGTAGGACGGGCGCTGCCAGCCATGTTCGTAGCTGCGGAGGCAGGCTTCGCCGACCCTATCATCGCCTTATCATCCGCCGCCATGTAGCCGACTCGCCAGCACATCCGTTGTCAGTCGAGGAAGAGGAGCGGCTGAGGTAGAGGACGCAGCTCTCGTCCTTTGGTTCAGCAGCAGCGAACGATGCGGCGTCGGCGCGTGGTGCCCTGTACCCCGCTTGCTTTGCTGTTCCCAGCAGCCCCGAGCGCACACCCGTTGTTATGGCGGCCATGCTCCGTATGGTGCGATTGTGCCCCACGCGCCCCTCAGGTCGTTCAGATGCTCCATGCAGCGGACGGCGGGCCGTTGTACGGCCTGCAGCAGCTCATACCTCTCCTGCCGCCCGACGAGACGGACCCGGAGAATGCAATGTCACCGTCGGCGGCTGCGGCGGCCACGGCCCGGAAGCTGGGAGACTACGCTGCAAAGCTGAGCAGGTCGCGCGCCGCGGTAGAGGCAGCGAAGCAGGCGCAGGCGCAGAAAGCGGCTGTGACAGCGGGGGGCGCAGACGAGACGGATGGCAATGGAGCCGCAGCGGCGACAGGCGGCGGTACAGCAGCTTTGTCTGGAGCCGCCGCCGACTCTGGTGCCGCCGCGTCCGGGCCTGTGGACGAGGTGGGCAATCGCAGCTCCGGCACCGGCGACGGTCACGGCGCGACTGAGAGCATTGAGGGCATTGAGCTGCTGGATACGGTCTTCGCGGAAATCGCGATGGCGGTCTGGATGAGCTCACATGACCCGCAGCGCTTCTCCCGCTCGCGTTACGACGACGATGACTGCTATGACGACGAGGAAGATGATGGGGAGGAGGAAGGAGAGGATGGCGAGGTTTCGCCACCGGCCGCGTCGCCGTCGACTCCTACACACCGGCAGGGCCAGAAGGCACAGCAGCAGCCGGGGAGCGCCACGGGAGAGTCCTCTGTAGGGCTCACGGAGCAGCGACCTGCGGGTCAGGCGGCGTCCGGGCAGTCAGCAGAGCAGGCTGGGCCTGCGGCAGGGCCCCAATCCGCGGTGGCGGCAGCGGATACGGCCGCAGCGGATACGGCGGCAGTGGGGTTAGACTCCGCCGCCCAGGCTCAAGAGGCCGATCCGGTGAAGCGGCGCGCGGAGAAGGTGGCGGAGCTGCGGGCGTTTCACGCACAGACTCCCCTGATCGGCCGCAAGGCCGCGTACACCATGTGCGTGCGGCTGGTCAACGTGTGCATGGAGTCGTCGCAGGCCTGGCAGGAGCGCCGCGCTGCGGAGCAGGGCTCGGTGGGGCAGCAGGCGGGCCAGCAGCCCGCGTCGCCGGCGCAGCAGCCGACCCCCGCCTCCGCGCCGCTGGCGGTTGCGGTAGCGGCGGGCTCGCCGCCGCGGACCTCCGGCGCCGCCGGGGCCGAGGCTGCTGCTGCTGCTGCCACCGCCGCGCCTAGCGGTGCAGCCACTGCGCCTGTCGAAGTGGCGGACGGCACCGCAGCTGGGCCGCTTGTGGTGGCGGAGGCACCCGCTTGCGATGGAGCGAACGTTGCGACTGCAGCTGTACCCGGCGCCGTTGGTGCCCCGGTCCGGCGTCTGATCCCGGAGCAGGCGTGCTTGCGGCTGGCCCTCGATGCGCTCGAGTGCTCGGCCTTCCTCATGCGGCGGCAAAGCCAGAAGTCCGGCGCAGCCGCCGCCGTCGAGTCGGAGCTCGAGGAGTTGGACGATCTGTACGACTCGTTTGACGCGGCGTCGTACCTCTTGGGCATGGCCATGGGCAGCGGCCGGGCCGGCAGGGACGCGCCGCCGCGGCCGCTGCAGTGGTGGCGCGCGGCGGTGGCGATCACCAACATGGCTGCCTCGCGCGCGCTGAAGGACCAGTGCGTGTGGGACGACCAGTTCCGGCTGCGTGCGCTGCGCGTCCGGCTGCCGCCCCTGGCGAGTGAGTCTGGTGCGCGGAGGGTGCCACGCCACGGGCTACTCTCCATTGGCTTTCCGCAAGCGCGTCATGGGATTCTAGCAGTTTGCGGGTGGCGGGTGGCACGGTGCCAAGTACATATATATCTAATTGGAGAACAGTGTCGCGCACACCACGAGCACCTGTCTTTGTTCTTGTCTGCTGCATGCTTGGCTGGTAGACAACACTAGTCCTTGTATGCTTGTTTCTACGCGATAACTGAATTTGCTCCCCCCTACCAACTCGATGCGCTTCCCGCAGCCGCGCTCCCGGCCTTACCGCCGCCCAACGTGGGCCGCGCACTGGAGGCCGGCGTGCTGCCCTGCCTGGAGCGCGTACTGCGCCGCGGCGCGCCCGTGCAGGTGGGGAAAGCGCATCGGGGCAGCAGGGCGAAAGTCGATGCGCGGCTTTTACACCTAGAGTGCCAAACGGCTCCAGCGCCTCACCTCCCTTATCAGCCGCAGCAAACACATGTTACTGACTGGACATGACTGTTCCCTTCCCTCCCAAACCCGCAGTCTGCCAACCCCTACCGCCTGGAGTCGCTCCTCAGCCTGGTGCTGTCCTGGCCCAACCTGGGCTGGCTGATGGCCTACGGCGATCCGCACCAGGCGGCCGCGCTGCTGGTGTCGGTGGGCAAGCTGCTACGCAGGGAGACGGCAGCGGCGGTGGCCGCCACCAGCGGGGCGGCGGATGGCGCCAGCACGTCGACCGGGCGCGTGGACGGCTGGCGCGCCTGGGAGCCGGTGTGCAAGTTTGGCGAGCGGCTGCTGAGCACCGGCCTCAGCATGTGGGCCTGGCTGGAGCAGCTGGCGCAGCCGCCGGTACAGAAAGACGCAGCCAAGAAGAAGCAGGACAGCTCGGGAGAGCAGGGCAAGGATGGTAAGGCGACGGGAGCGGGCGGAGGCGAGGGCGCCGGGGCCGGCGCGGCAGCCGACGGTGCCGTCCTTTCCGGTGGAGGCGCAGCGACGGCGGCGCCCGCAGCGGGAAGCGCTAGTGGCGACGCGGGTGATGCCGCCAAGGATGGTGCTGCAGCGGTGCCTGGCCCGGCAGCGGCGGGAGCCCCAGCGGAGGCCCTGGCGGAGGCTGAAGTGACCAGTGCGGTGGCGACACCGCCGCCGCGCCCGGTGCCCGGCACTCCGGAATACCAGCTGGCCCAGCTCATCTCGGCCGCCACCTCCGTGTGGCTTCCCGCCCTGTCGGAGCTCGCCCGCAGCATGACGGGCGGCAACCTGCTGGAGGGCAAGGATGGCATGTCGCTGGGCCGCATCGCGGTCAACTGGTCGATGGCCATCGTCCGCTCCTGCGCCAAGGCGCAGCGAATCGCCGCCAGTGCCAGGGCAGAGGCGGAGGCGGCGGCCGCCGCCGGCGACGAGGCGCGCGGCGCGGCGGCGGAGGCCCTGGCGGCGGAGGCGGAGGCGGGCGCGGAGGGCTATCGGGAGCTGCTGCTGCAGGACGTCCGCTACGCGGACCTGCTGGCCACGTTTGGGACGTCCCTGGACGCGACTTGGATTCCGGACAACATCGCCAAGAAGGCGGCGCCGCTGGTGCGGCAGGCCATGAAGCAGGTGTGCCCCGTATGCGCCGTACGCTGGCGGCGCGGGAAAGCAATGTCCCGGCAGCGCATGCGGCCAGCTGCGTGTGCTTCGGTGTGCCCAGTAGGCCAAGCTGTTGTGCCAAGATCCGTGCGTGTAGCCGGTGTAAGCTGAGTGGCGGGAAGCCTCGGGAGGCCGTCGGCTGCCTCCCAGCTCCTTTCTCTCGCCTCATCGCGTCACTCCGCGTTCCCTCCCTCGTCGTGCGATGAACAGGTGGAGAACCTGCGGGACGCCATCTCCCGGGCGCACGCGGTTGTGATGGGGGACGCCATCATTCAGCTGGCAGACACCTTCCCGGACGCCCTCCGGGAGGCCCTCACGACGGCTGCCCGCGGTGCCGTCGTCAGCAGCAAGCCCGACGGCGCCGACGGCGGCGGCAGCGGCGCCGCTGCAGCCGGCAAGGGCGGCGGCAGGGGCCGCGGCGGCAGCAGGGGCGGTGCGGTGCCCGCGACGTCGGCGGCTCCCGCGCAGGTGCCGGAGGTGATGCTCCCCGCTGCGCCGCTGGTGGTGGTGCTGCGGCGCCTGATGGGGCCCAACGGCCTCGCGCCCAGTCCCCGTGTACTCAACCGACTGGCGGTGCTGTTCGCAGACAGCGCTGCGGCCGGCGGCACCGGATCGGGTGCCTCCACGTCCGATGACGCAGGCGGCGGCTTGAAGAGTGGTGCTTCCCCCGCTGCTGCCACCGGACCTAAGGAGGCGTCGACGGGCAAGCTGCCGGAGCTGCCTCTGCTGGTGTCACCGCAGGAGGGGCGGGCGGTGCTCCCCCGCGGCTGCGCCTACCCGGGCTGCGGCATGCTGGAGGGGGACAGCGAGCTGAGCGTCCCGCTGCGCTCGTGCCGCTGCCGTCGGGTGCAGTACTGCGACCGGAAGTGCCAGGTGGCGCACTGGCGCTTGGGCCACAAGGTCGCTTGCACCGCGGCGGTTGCCGAGGCGCAGGAGGGCAGTCAGGGAGAGCAGGAGCGCGCACGTGGGCAAGGCGAGGTGGTCGTGGAGGTGATGTGAGTGTGCGTTATGTTTGCAGGCCCTGGGTGCGGATGATTACAACGGCAGGGTCCACAACCCTTCATCCGGTTATTGGGGGAGTCCTGTCCGGGGCAATGGCGACGGATTGCAAGCGCCGCGAGTTTGTATGCAGTGGAATGTATGCGTTAAATTATTGATGATTGTTACACGACTGCCTTTGCTGCGTTTTGCGTAGACTGTTTTGGATTTGCTGTGCATGCTGCACGACTTGCACGGCTGTGCACCTTCAGTGCCGCCAACCCGTGATTTGTTAAGGAGTTTTCCCGAGGCTTAGCCCGGGTCCGTGAACATAGGTGCACAGTTATGCATGGCACCGCGTCTTCTTGGTGGAGGCTGGGCCTCCCCGGCATCTGTGGTTACGGTTATTAAGTCTTACGGTACCCTCCTGCTGACCCTGGGGCACAGCTATCTTCCTTGTTTTCGTGTGCTGGCATGGCGGGCACGCTTGAAACGGCTACAATTTGCTGGATCCAAGCCATACTGAACGTACGATGATTGGGGAGTTTAAACATGAGCTGCGCAGAGCTGCACCAGCCTGCTCGGCTGGACATGCCGTGGGGCCTGGGCCGCTTGCGCGTCCGCAGGCTCGGCGGTTAAGCACGCCAGTGTGCCAAGAGGTGTGGTTGAGCCCTAGTGTAACACGTGGCCCAGCACGTCGGTGCCGGTGACCGCCTTCACTTGCTCCGGCTGCATGGGCAACGATCCGCACTGCCGCGCTCCCTTCCAGCCTCGCCAAGAGCCGCGTCGACCGCTTGAACATCCAGTTACCTTGCACCCGCGCAAAAAGCTGCCTCCTGCCATTGCCGCCCTCCAAACGCTTTACCGGACGACCCTCAGGCCGCCGTCACCGCTTGCGCGCGAGCACGCACCACGCGGGCGGCGGCTGCGGCATTGCCGCGTAGGCGGGCGTCAGGTCGAAGCGGCTGGGCCGGCAGCTGACCGTCTCCCACTCTGGCTCTGCAAACAGACCCGCCAGCTCGGCCCGCGTCATCAGCGAGGGGCCCTTCCTGGGCGCTTTGGAACCGTCCCCGCTCTGTCCACCCCCGCCAGCTCTGCGCTCAAGCCCTGCGCCTGGCCCGTCGCCCTTCGCCTCCTCGGGGGCAGTCAGCGCCGTGTCTCGAGGCCCCGCCGCATAACCGTCAGCGCCAGCGCTGCGGAAGCTCCGGTCCGAGTCCGACGTCGGAAGCGAGACGGGCACGCCATCACCATTCCCGGCGTCTGGCTCAGCCCTACCGACCAGCACCAGCGCCAGGCCGCCGGGCCGCAGTGCGCCGTACAGCACGCGCGTGTACGGCGGTCGCATGGGCGGCGGTATTGCGTGCAACCCCTGGCAGTCGTATACGAGGTCGAAGGAGGCGGGCGGCAGGCGGGCAGCGAAGAGGTCGCCTTGGAGGATGAGCGCGCGAGGCGGAGGCTCCACATCGGCCCGAGCCTCGGCATCGACCCTAGCCTCGGCAGCATTCTCGACGCTCGGGTCCGGCACGTGCGCCACGCGGGCGGGGTGCCCCGTCGCCTCCGCCAGCCGCTGCGCCGCGAGGCAGCACGCCGCACCCACCAGCTCCACGCCGACGACTGAAAAGCCCTGCAATCAGGGGCCACAGTTGTATTTATGAAAGTTCGCCTTGCGCGACCCCAGTGTTGTTGTGGCCCGTGTTCATACGAACCCCTTTGCATGGCTGTGGCGGGCGATGATTGAACGCAGCAGACGTGCTGCGAGAGAACCAGAGAACGTTCCAGAGTACGAGGGTCTGGGGAGATCGAGATTGGGAGAACAAGGCGGCATACGGTACGAGTGCGGTGGCACGCTAGCGAGCGAGCCCGTCCGGTTCGGACGGCATGCGCACATGTGTACTGGTTGACAGCGCAGGCGGGGCGGAGCCACGAGGCCCGTACATACCATTGCAGCTAGAAAGGCCAGCGATGCGCCCGTGCCGCAGCACAGCTCCAGGGCACGCGGGGGCCGCGACGGCGCCGGATGAGGCGGGTCACCAGGCGCCAGCGCCGACGCGTGGGCCGGCGCGTGGGCAGCCGTGGACGGCGCACCAGCTGTGGTGCAGGCGACATGGCCGCTGGCGCACTGCACCACTGGTGGGTCAAGCCAAGGACGCAGATGATGACAGGCGGGGCAGACGTGCACTTGTGACGCCCGAGCGTCCTCACAGTGGCCGTCCTCGCGCGCATTGCCCTCCCCACAGGCCGCTGCCGTGGCTGTGGGGACTGGCCCCGCAGCACCTGTTGAAACAGCTGGCAGAGTCGTAGGGCTGCCCTGCGTCTGAGTTGGACAGCTGCAAAGGAAGGCCCGGAGCTGGGAGGACGCGTCATGCGTGTCCCATGGAGCGCCACGGGGATCAACTGAGTAGTACTGCTCCCATTTGGTTCTCTGAGCTGCATCAGCCGCTGAAATAGCCTGCCTGCTGCTTTCCAGTATGGGGAGGGAGTTGGGAGAAGTGGTAGTTGCCATGGCGTTTGCGCCACGGGCGTGGCGCGCCGATGGCCCACGCGGGCTCGGTTCGCACACAGTGTGGCACGGCGCCTGGTTCGCTTCGTGCAAAATCCCAGGGCGTCGCAGTCGTGAGGCTCCTAGCCGTGATGGCTGAGGCAGCCTTGCGCCGCGTGCAGCAGCCAGTATGTGGCCTCGCTGGATGATGTAACGAAATAGGACGATGCAACTGACCTTTGTACTCCAGAGCAACAGTCCTTCCTGATGCCTATGGGAATATGACTTTACGATGTGATGTGAGTGTCCGCATATCAACTGTCGCAGGACTGGACGGCAACGTAGTTTGTAACTAGTTCACAGATCGGCCTGGACTGGCCACGAATGGCTGTAATTGACGAAGCTCATGTGGTTCACTCAAAGCATGCTTTGCTCGGACACCTTTCAGCAGTGCTCGTACAGAAGTACGGCTCATAAGTACAGAAGGGTGTTGGCATGGTGACTCCCACCACGCCACACATGTGCCCATCATTTACCCCCTGCATTCCGATACCAGATGACGCCACATGGGCGCTTGCCAGGGAAGAGGTTCCTTCCCACCGCCCAGTGCACACCCTGGCCTGATCCGCTTCATTGCCAAAGACCAAGGCCGGCGCTTTGGAACTTTGGTATTGCACAAAATGGCGTGCGGGCGGGGTGCTAGGCTATGACTGACTCCCCTCTTGGGGTCCCTGCTTACTTTGTTGCTCTCCTTGTCGACAGGCTGAGATCCCGGGCCCTGCCTCGGCGCTCGTCCTGCCGTGTCCTGCTTGCCTGCCTGGCTTATGCGCGGATGCCGGGGGCTCGCGGGCCTCTCACGGAGAGGAACTTACTAGGGAACGACGACGCAGAGTGAACAGGTATATGGTGGTAGGCTTACAAGCAGCAACCACCGTGGGGACCGCCCCATACCTCCTACTGTGCACTCGGGCAACCGTGTTCACCGCGTCACCATCAGGGGCAGTTACCTGCGGTGCTCACGGCATCGACGTCACATTAAGAAGGCCACCATCTGTCCATAAATAATTGTTAGTTCGCGCACACAATCTTTCAGTAAATGCACTTCTGTGTACGGCACACGCCACACATCATCACGCAGGTTTGGAAGCCCCAATCGTCCTACAACACGCGACCACGGTATCATTTGCAGGGAGGCGCATGCCTAGTACACGGATCATGCAAGCCAGGCGTGCGCATATTTGGAGGGGACGCGCTGGAGACACCAAAGTCCGGCAAAATTGCCTCCATCCGCGCCCCCTTCCAATGCCACCGGGCGCACTGTCTGCATCGCTACCAGTCTAGGGCGGATGGCCGACCCATTACACCGACGCAGCAAAAGTTCTCAGCACCTCGCAGTCGCAGCCTGGCACCACACCCCGGCAGCGCAAAGCGACGCGCGGAACACACACCGTAGAGCCGCATGCAGGCATCCCATTCACAGAGGCAGCCGCCGCCAAAGGCGCAGCCCTGTACAGGCAAGAGATGCTCCTTAACACGAAGACGACTGAAGGCCACATTCACGCAGAAAAGGCGCCGAGGCGGCAGGGGCCGAGGAGGTGTCATGGGCGCCACTTGTGCCCCTGGTACATCTAGCATCCATACAAAGGCTGCTGAGCTTGCGGCTATGCAATGCACACATGACAAGTACAAGTAGGGGTAGCACACCATGTCCACAGACCGCGAGTCTCCCGTGCAGCAAATACACGCTCCCCGCCACGAAGCGTATGTACGTCAGCTGGCCATCTGAGCCATCCGGCTTCCGTTCAATATGCCCGGCGGCCGCCATGGCTGCCTTAGCAGCTGATTTTGGGCCTGCGCGCGAAGGCGGCCCAGGGAAGTTGGAGACCTCAGAACGGAGGAGCAGGTGCTTCAGGTCAATGCTATCGCATGGGCGCACCGTGTTACCTGTTGGCTTGGCCGGGGAAGGCCCAACCCAGGGCACACGCTGGCAACCCCACTCCCGTCTGAAGCACATCCCTCCTGACACCGCGTCAGCACCAGCTGACAAGCATCACTCCCCGCCCTACAGTCGCACCCCGTCGCCCCACGCTGGATCCTTGGCCCACCTGATGTCCGGTGATGCGTACGGCTCCAGCAGCTCGTCGGCGCACAGCAGGCGCAGGCGCTCCGGGGTGGCGGGCGCGTCCAGCACAAAGTAGCCGGGGCGACCGGACGCCGCGCGGGCAGCGTACACCGCCTCCTGCGGGTCCGAGGAGCAGTTTGGGGAGGAGCGTGAGGAGAGGGGGATGACGGTGGGGCGATGAGGGGCGCGGGCTGAGGGCTGGGCCATGACCCCGATGAGCCCCTGGTGGCCGAATAGACTACATTCATGCTGCTTGCCGTCTGCGCCGCAGCCTCCACCAGTGCAGCTGTAACATGTGCCCCGCCTTGGTGGCTGGGCGTCTCACGGGCCTTGAAGCACGGCGTTTACGGCCAGGCACCACACACATCCACTCTATTTCAAGGCAAAATCACGGCGGAAGCGCTCTTGCGGCGCACGCTCCCATGCGACACCAATTGATGCAGGTGACACGGTTCCCGGCATCAAGCAAGCCGACGAACTGGCCGTCCCGTAGCAATATGTCCGCATTGGGGCCGAGGATGATGGGCGGCACGTTTGGGTGCGAGGGCCCACCTTCAGCGCGAAGAACACCGAGGCGCCCAGGTGGAAGGGCGGCTCGCCTACCGCCTGCGGGCCGGGGGCATCACACACGGGGACAAGGAGCAACGTGAAACACATTAGAAGCAACAAACCATGAGCCGGTACGGTAGCCGGGCCCCAATGGGGAACGGCTACGTTTCCAGCCGCGACCTGCATGCCAACAGCCCTTCCGGTTGTCAATACTCGTAAGCCCGATTCTCCAAAGCAATCTACACAGGTGAGCTACTGGTACAATCCAGATGAGGTTTGGCACATGCTGAGGGCTCTAGGAGCAGACGCCGCGCGGCTCTTGCCTTGGAGGAGTGGATGGCGCGCACGTTGGGCGCGTCGGCGAGCAGCTGCACTCGGAAGTCCACAGGGATGTCGTTGACGGAGGGGATCTTGTAGGTGCCGGGGCCCTTCGTGAACAGGTGGCCAGGGCGGACCCACGGGTGCTGCCTGTGGTGGCACGAAACCGGGGGAAGGGGTGCAGGAGGTCCAATGAAACGCGCCGACGGGGGATGCACGGCGGAGATGGTGGATTTTGCGTGTGACGGTCCTCACGAGGCCCCTTTCGCGGCCCAAGAAACGGAGGAGTTCTGTGCGCGACGCTTGCAGGAATGCCGGGTTCGTGCCCATCCCTCCCCTGTTGATGCCTTACTTGTCTCCCCACATGAGCTCCTCCAGCACCAGCCAGCCCATCCCCTGCACGAAGCCGCCCTCAACCTGTGGGCAGCGGCAGAGCAGCGGAGGCAGCGGGGCAGCGCAGACGTAAGTGGTGAGCGCACGCGACGGTTTGCCCTTGGAAGGGGCCCAGTCCGAATGCGCACAGTAGTGGTGCGGCACATGAGCGATATAGGCCTTAGGACCGCATTGATCCAGGAACGACTGCTTGTTTCCTCTAGTGCCTGTTCGAGCCATATCATGGCCATCCAAGCGGCTGGGACCGCCAGCTGCCGCGCCGATCCGCCCGGACCGCAGCCCCGCACCTGGCCGATGTCAATGGCGGGGTTGATCGGGTTGCCCACGTCCATTACCAGGTCGCTGCGGAGCACCTGCATGTCGCCCGTCAGCGTATCCAGCTCCACCTGGTGGCGCCGGGGGCAGCGCAGCGGGGCATGGCGGGCAAAGACAGGTGAGGAAGGGTGCGGAGTGGCGCACGGGTGCGGTCAGGCAGGGCGGCCGCCGGGAGGCACCGGCTACTTGGCAACCCATTGAAGAGCTGGCCGAGGACCTGAAATCGACGTCGTCGGTTGCAGCACCGGTCTGTCTGGGCAGTCAACGCCCGGCGCTTGATAATCCGTCTCCACACGCCCCAAATGCAACCACAGCCCCGCACGCCCCAACCCCCCGCACCTCGCTGACGCCGGCGCCAAAGCAGAAGTAGTTGAAGGGCCGGGTGCCGCCGAAGCCCGTGATGTCGGGTGTGATGTAGAAGCCGTGCGCCGACAGGTCCACCCGGTCCAGGTAGGCCGCGTTGACCACCTCCTTCCAGGTGCCGCCCGGCAGCTTGGCGCGGTACGGCGCCAGGCGCTCGGCCAGCTGGCGGCAGGCGTCCAGCACGGCGGCGCCGTACATGTCGGACGAGGCGGAGGCCGCGGTGGGCGAGGCGTTGGGCACCTTGTCGGTGGAGGTCTCGGAGATGAACACCTTGGACAGCGGCACGTTGAGCGCCTGGGCGGCGACCTGGAAAGAGGGCAACGGATGCGTGCCGTGTTGGAAGATTTCCGGGAAACTAGACCGATCTGTTAGATATGAAACCAAATCCAGTATACATAGCCGGCAAGTCCGGAAAGCCATGCGCAGTGCAGCGTCGCTTTTCACAGCGAAAGACCACCAACATACCCCGTGTTATGTTATGAGCATCTTCACGTGGGGAGCGCGGCACTGCAGGGCTTCCTTGCCGCACGGTGTGGGGTGGCAGGCCTACGGCGAGCGCCCCGGCGGTGTGTGCGTCGCCGCGCCCCATACGGCTGCACGCACCTGCGCCATCTTGGTGTGCAGCCCCTGCCCCATCTCCACGCCTCCGTGCGTCACCAGCACGGTGCCGTCCAGGTAGACGTGCACCAGCGCACCCGCCTGGTTGAGGAATTTGGTGGTGAACGAGATGCCGAACTTGGTGGGCGTGGCGGCCAGGCCGCGCTTGCGCCACCTGGTGGCGACATAGCGGAGGGGCGGGGAGAAGGCTGCCCACTCAGTGAGGAACCACGCGCCCGCTGGCTCGAGGGCGCCCTACATGCGCCCAGCTTCGCGTTGCGTTGCACCCATATCTGCGCTTGCCGCGCCCTGCCAACTGTGGTCAGACGGTTTAACGTGGAAGACGGGCGTAATATGAAATCGGGACCAAGCAACACACAATGCCATGGCCTCAGCCGCCAGCCGCCCACCACCGCGAGTTCACAACGACCATGCAAAGCGCCCGATGCCGCACCTGTTGGCGGCGTTGAACTCGGCAACGGCCTTCTGGCGCGCCTCGAAGTCTGAGGAGGACAGCGCCTTCTCCCAGCACGCCCGTGCGCGGCAGTGCTCCATCACCTGACCGAACGGCGTCACGTCACCCTCGTGGTACATGTTGAGCGTCCGGACCTCCGCGTCCGGCTTGCCCACCGTCTTGGCAATCTGCGCAGGCACGTACCACAGACAAAGAGATCGAGGGTAAATCAGAAAGCAGACGTGTCCAAGAGTCCGGGGCTGAGGTGGGGCACTTGAGCCCCTACATGGCGGCGTAACAGGAGGGTGAGGAAGAAGGTGGGGTACTGCACCGCTACGGTAACATCCATGTAAAGTCCGGGATACGTAGGGCGGTCTTGCACCTGCTCCGCGCTGGGAAGCACCCCCGTGCCCGCACGGGCGGACGGGCCCCGGTCCCGCACCTGCTCAATCCACAGCTCTGCGAACATGAGCCCCTGCGGGCCTCCGAAGCCGCGGAAGGCGGTGTTGGAGGCCTGGTGGGTACGGCACATGTGTCCGCGGACGCGCATGTTCGGCACCTGCGCACAGGGGTGGGGGGGGGGTTGAAAGAAACAGGGGTGGGGGGTGGGGCAAACACAGCAGGTAAGTCGGGCGACTCCCATGCAGCCTTACTTCGCTCGCGGTCAGCAGATTGCGGCAGAACCGACCATATACTTGAACTCGCTCAGCCTACCCCAGGGCTTTCAGACTAGCCCGTGCCGCCATCAACTGTCGCCGGCAGCCCCTGCCGCACCTTGTAGACGCAGTCGCTGTGCAGCAGCGCGCGGTCCATGATGGAATGCGACAGGTCGTGGCTGTTGCCCGCGTTGTTGTAAAGGTCCAGCTCGGCGGCCAGCACGCGGCCGTCCTTGTTGAAGCCCACCTTGTAGGTGGCCAGGAAGGCGTGGCGCTGGCCTGCGCGGCGGTGTGCAGGGAACGGGCAGCATTGGATGCGGATGCGGGGGAGACGGCGAAGCGAAGCAACGAAAGGGTTTCGGGGTGGACGCCACGATCAGGGCATACCCTCGCAACCATCCAGCGCAGACCGCCCTCCATGGTACAGCCGCCAGTCCGCCAACCGCCCGCCACGCGCCCACCCGTCATCTGCATGTCCTCGTCACGGTCCAGGCACAGCCGCACGGGCCGGCGCAGGTGGTAGGCAGGCACCGCGGCGGCGCAGTGGATGAAGATGCCGCGGGTCTCCTTGCCGCCAAAGCCGCCGCCCAGGCGCTTGGTCTACGGGGGGCAGCATGCCAGGGACCGAGCGGTCGCGAAGGGAACCGAGTGCTCATGGCAGCATTGCCATGAGAGGAAGCTGCAGACTTGGAAAGCAGGCCCAGGGCGTGCGCAGCAACGGCCTGATGGGGCTGATGAAATCAGAACAAGGCGAGCGCAAGGAATAGCTATCGTAGGCGTTATGATAGGCCGCGACGAGGCTACGCTAAGCCCTTTCCTCGCACTTCCATTGTTTGCAGTCCCCCGGGCAGTCTGGCAGCAACACGGGAATGTCCGGCTCACCTTGGACACGACCTTGTGCGCAGGGACGCCGAGCACCGAGGCCACAAACTTCTGGTGCTTGGCGGGGGCCTGCAATTGGAGGGGCAGGGCCGCGTAGGCGCCAGACCCGCGTAAACGGCCTCGCCAAGAAGCCCCAATCCAGCACCATGCGGACGAGGCAACGACAGGCGATGTGCAGCGCGCGTCCAACCCACGGCGGGATGCCGCTCTGCTCCCTGCGGGACCTGCACACGACATGCCGGCACGGGCCCCCAGTCACACCCACGCCCGCACCTGCGTGGAGCTATACAGCGTGAACTCGTCGTTCTCGTGCGGGATGACGACGCAGTTGTTGGGCTCCAGGTAGAAGTGCTCCTGGCCGCCGACCTGCGCAAAGGGGGCAGGAGGGCGCTCACAAGGTTAGCTAGCTAGGTAAACTGGCACCGCTGTGGGAGTTGGGAGATCACAAGCATGACCAGAGCTTATGGGACATACAGCACATCTGCGGTGCCGGCTGTGGGGCAAGCTGCCCCCCCAAGCAGGAGGAGATGGTAAGATTGGTGACGGCGATGACGCATGGAGCGCTGCACATGCGATACAGGAGGCATGCAGGTACGTCAAGGTGGGCGCACGGAGCGCAAGGAACGCACCTTGTAGGTTCCGCTAATGACGTGGTCGCATTGGGCCCACGTGGCGTCCACGTCGCCGCACTCCACCTGAGCGCGGGGCGGGCAGAACAGGGCAAAGGGGGAACGAACTAAGGGCCCAGGGGAGCCTCGCCCTTGGCTGCTCGGCAAGTAATGTCACGATAGCTTGCTCTGGCGTCACCACCCTAGGCCAGCATCGTGCACGTTTGTCCTGGACGAGGTTCCACTTCCCACACGTTTTGCCCCACCTTGCCCTTGTAGTCATCGTAGAAGGAGCCCGCCTCAATGGCCTCCTCGATCGACATGATGGCGGGCAGCTCCTCGTAGCCCACCGCCACGGCGCGGGCGCCGGCGCGGGCAGCCGCCTCGCTGGTGGCTACCACAACGCCGATCACCTGGCGCGGGGTTGGTGAGGGGAGGAAGGGGACGTGAGGGCATGCGGAAAGGCGCGGTATCGAGCGGTCACGACGGTCGCTTAACCACCCAATACCGCCACCACCACTGTCTTTCGTTCAAGGGGATTCTGCGCGCCGCATCTTCTCGCACCTGCCCCACGGCAGTGACCTCGCTGGTGGCAAACACCTCCTCGTCCGCCCACACTGGCCCGATGGCATTGTTGCCGGGCACGTCCTTGGCGCTGTAGAAGCCCACCACGCCGGGCACCTGTAGGCAGGCAGGGTGGGGGGGATGCTCAGGCCGAGAGAGGGCGCGAGCTGGGCAATGACACGGTGGGGAAGGGGTGGGGGCGGGTGAGAAGAGTACCCGGACAGGAAGGGCAGGGAAAGGAAAGGGTACGGTTGATATGCGGGCGGCGCCGCGGGGATGGCGGTCTCGGTACGACGTCGGCATGAGGCTATCCGCAGCGGGGCGCGGACCGACCACGCGACACCTGCTTCCGTCCTGTTTCCCTGCTTCCGTCTACGCCTTTGGTTGCGGGCATGAAGGCGCTGCACGCCGCTCAAGACCGAGGAACCCCACCTGCAGCGCCGCGCTGGCGTCCAGGCCCGTTATGCGCGCGTGCGGCTTGGCGGAGGTGACCAGCGCCGCCACCAGCGCGTCGCCCGTCAGCCGGATGTCGTCCGTGTACTGCGCCTCGCCGGTGACCTGGGGAGCGAGGAGCGAGGGAGGGCGCGGGCGATCATAAGCACATGTAAGAACGGCGGCGCACTAGTAGGGTAATTGGAACAACAAAGGTCAGCGCCCGGCTGCACCAAGTGTGCTGGCGTGTGGCGGGTGACGGCTGTGTGCGTCGGCGTCTGTGGGTACGACCGTCTGTGGGTACGGCTGCCGGGAGTAACCCTCGTGGCGACACACGCGGGTCATATTCCATCACCTCCATCGGTGCCTCCCTCTACTCCTCCAAGCAAAGTTCAGCTCCTGTCCAACGACCCGCGCCCGACCAAGGTCCATGCCGGCCCATGCCCGGCAAGCCCCTCACCTGCAGCTCCGCCGCCATGTGGTGGTGCGGCTGGCCCACCACCGACACCTCCTCGGGGACGCGGGGCGCCTGATCGGGCGGGCGCGGCGAGCAAGCCAGGGCCAGGAAGTAGTTAGCCGCTGGCCGTTCCTCTGCCACGGCTCATGCAAGCACGACGGTCGCCAGGGATTCCTCGGTCGCGCTCATTCCGGTGCAGCACGTGCAGCGCTACTCGGGCGTGCGGGGTGCACCCTCAGTGTTGGTTTTCCAGCTTTGTCCCAGCGCTCCAGCTGCCCACCTCCCCGTCCAGCCACCCACCTCGGGAGGGGCCCAGAACTGCACGCCGTGCGCGGGGTGGCGCTCATACGGCTTCGCGGCCGAGTGGTAGTCTGGGGGTCAAGGACATTGACGCGAGTGGGGACGCAGTGATTGCACGGGGAGGTGGGGGCCGGCTGAGGCCGCCGTGTGGGGCGTCCACTACAGCGACCAAGTGCATTCACATGAGCCCGCCTTCAAGTGCGACTTCATGCACATCCCGAGGCTGCCCTCCCCCGTTCCCTATGCGCCGCATGCTTCGCGCTCGCTGCGGCACTCGCCTGCTGGCAGGTTGGCCTTGTAGGCGGCAGCCGTGTCGGCCTGCACGCGCGGACGAGGGCAGTTTAGGCAAGGGACGTAAATGTGGTTTAGAGCTACGGAGACAGTGCGTGTTTCGCCTGAGTGCAAGTTGCGATATCGTCGCAGGCGATGTCTGGGCCATACCGCTGAAGGAACCCGATGTTGCGCAAATGCGGCAAGCACGTGCGCTCCACAGTCCCGCGGCGCCCCACGCGGTCTGGGAACAGCTGCACTTTCTCGCGCATGCCACCCACTGCCCACCTCCAGCGCCAGCGCGGCGTGCACGAAGAACTTGAACAGGAACGATGCGGCCAGCGCGCGGCGGAACTCCACCTTGCCGCCGGGGGCGTTCTCCGCCATCACCACGTCCTGCCGGACTGCCTCCAGGGCAGCCTGCCGGGGGAAGAGGGGAAGGAGAGCAAGGAGGGCGGGCGGTATCGGCCCGCTGACCGAACCCTGGTGGCGGCGATGCTCACCTGACCAGACACATCACCAGGTTGTAATCGTTGTGGCGAGAGTGCCACCTCGTGGCTTTGGGCCCGCACCGCACGACCAGATGGGCAAGAAACCACGGCTCTGAGTGCATGCACACTAAGCGGCTTTTGCCCCATCTCGCCCGGGCGCCGATGCTCCTGTGCCGCGGTCGCCACCCGCGGGAGCCCCGCTCCTGTCGCAGCCCCCTCAACCCTCCGCTCCTGCCCACCTTGAGGGTGTCCTGGTCCCAGGGCTTGCCCACCAGCGCCGCTGCCACCGACGGGGCCATGACCGCCCGCGCGGCCACGCCGCCGTACGCCACGGCCGCCTCCTCAACCACCCACACGCCCTCCTCGGCGCCCGGAGCCAGCTTGACGCGCATCCCTGCAAACGTGGGCCAAGACAGGAGGAACCGACCCGACAGGTACTGAATACCAAAGAGCGTCGCAACAAACGGTTGGCTGACACTGCAGGGTGCACCGTGGTGGATACCGACGGGCAAGATAAGGACATCAAGCCAACGGAAATACCGGGCGGTTGATCCCCTTCACCGCGCCTTCATCGCGCGAGCGGAGGTGTCCCACTGCACTCACCCGCGTTGACGATGGCGATGTCGTCCTCGCGGCGCGGGCTCTGCTTGAACTCCTTGACGTACTCGTTGGGGCGCGTGAAGGGCAACACCACCTTGTACAGCACCTCGTGCGGCTTAAGATCCACCTGCCTGCGGGGCACATGGCAGCTCTGTCTCATGGCACCAGTTATGCCCGCGGTAGCAAACCCCGACATCTCCTCCAACAAGCCAACCTTTCTGCATCCCAGCCAGCAGCCACGAGGTCTTCAACCTTCCGTTGTCAAACCGCAAGTCCCATGCAACGCCTGCCACACCGGCGCCTTGCCGACCACGCCTCCGAGCCCTTATCGACGCCAAGGTGGGGCGCCCACCTGTACCCGACGAAGAACTCGGACGCCTTGACCGCGCGCTCGCCCGTGCCCTTGCCCAGCGCCACGAAGGTGGCTCCCGCCGCCATCCACAACGGGTTGAGGTCGCTGATGGGCGAGCCGGTCACGATGTTGCCGCCCAGCGCTGACACGTTGCGAATTTGGTTGCCCGCAAACCAGCTGCGGTCGGGAGCGGCGTGGTGGTTGTAATGGACGTGTACAATGCGTTGGTGGCGAGCGTATGCTTGCGCCGAATGGCGCAAATGGAGGCGTAGGGAGGGGGGAGGACACAGCTGGATCCAGCACGGCGCACATGGGAAAGGGTGGCGACTGGGGCGCTTCACGGTTCATTGACGAGATTGGCCAGCCGGTGGGCGACTCCGGGTGCAAGTACAGCGCCCTTCACGCCGACCCTGTGAACAAGCATTGTCGATTGTGCGTCATGGTAACGTCCCAAGCTTTTGACACAGGCGTTCCGACGTGGCCTCACCGCAGCTGGTTGACGACGGCCTCCATAGCGGCCACCTGATGCCGCGGCCTGCTGGCGATGAGCCCCTTGAAGGCCTTCATCATGCGCGTCAGCGTCACTGCGGCGCCTATCTCCACGCCCGTCTCAGTGACCGTAATCTGCATCACCAGAGAAGGGCGGCGAGGCGGACAGGCGGGGCTTTGCGAGCTGCAAAAATGCCCGGTTGAGCCCTCAGCCGCGAAATGGGCTCGCGGACAGCGGGTAAGCTCATGGGGATGGTACTTTGTACCAGCAGTCAGGCCCGCAGAGGGGGCAACGTGCAACTGGAGCCAACCCGAATCCAGTTGCACGTTGCCCCCTCTGCGGCTCGCGCCAGCCGGTCTGGGCCCCGGCGTCCCGGTGTTGCAGCGCTTTCGGGCAGTCCCCGCCGCGCCCGCAGCGCACCTGGTTCATCTCGGGCACGTGCGTGGGCGCGATGACGACCGGGTAGGCGGCGTTCTTGAACTTCATCTCAATGCCCACCTCGGTGTTACCCACCACCAGCTTGGCGGCGGGGTGCGCCGCCTTCAGCTCCAGCAGGGACTCCAGGCTGGCGGGGCGATGCCACGTCAGCGCGGGGCCTGGGGCGGCGGGGCGGGGCGAGGTGGGGCGGGGCGGGGCTGGGCGGCCGAGCTGTAATTGAGAGCGAAGCGCATGGGCGCTGGGTTGGACCTTCGTGGGTCGGCGGTCACGCTGTCTGTGCTGGGACATCACTCGCCGGGCGCGTATTTGGCAATAGTGGTCACTACGCGCCGCGTGTCCGCGTGGGGATGCGATCACGCGGTGCAATCAGTGCCATGTGTGCTGCGCGCTGCGCCTACCGGGCATGGTGAGGGCGAAGGCGGGGCGCTTCTTCAGCTCCGGCGGGAAGATGGGCTCGCACGAGGGCTTCAGCGGCGCCCCTGTGCCATTGGCCTTCTTGCAGCAGTTGGCCGCGCCGCAGCCGGCGCCATTGGCAGCGCCTCCGCCGCAGCCCGCGCCGTTGGCGGCCCCCCCGCCGCAGCCAGCCCCTGCGGCAGCGCCATCCTTTGCGGAGCAGTCGCAGGGCAGGCCGCTGGACGGGCAGACGCGCTGGCCGTTGGCAGCGGTGCCGTTGGTGGCGCCCGGTGCGACACCCTTGCTGGCCGCGATGGCCTCCTCAGTGTATGCCGAGGGGTCCGTCTTGGCGAACGTCTTGAAGGCGTCGAGGATGGGCCGGTAGCCAGTGCAGCGGCTGTGGGGTGGCGTACGTCATGGGGAAAGGAGGGCAACCGATTGACATTTGGGCCACCCCAACAACGCAGCGGTGCGCTGTGCGCGGGTGCTCGTGCGACGGAGCGCACGGGCCCGGGCGGGCTAGCACATTCAAACTGCGCCGGCTGTCCTATGATCCACACAATGTGACCATCTCCCCCTTGCGCGTGTCCTCCCTTCAACAGCCCGGATCCCGTTCGCACCAACCAAGGACTGCATCCCAGCCAGCACACCAATTAAACGTCTTTGGCTGTTTGACTTCAAAGCCGCGCCGCCTCGACGGTGCCTTCCTTGTCTTCATCACACCGTTACTGAACAGCCCTGAGCACGTCTTTTTACCGGCCCGACCCAGCCGAATCGCCGGCCCCAGAGTGACCCACCACAGGTTGCCCCCGAGTGCGTCCTCAATGTCCTCCTCCGTGGGCGGCTCCTCGCTGGAGCGCAGCAGGCTGTACATGCTCATCACAAAGCCGGGCGTGCAGAAGCCGCACTGGCTGCCGTGCATCACAGCCAGGCGCTGCTGCACGGGGTGCAGCCCCTCGCGCACGTTGCCCAGACCTGCGTTGGAAGGGCGCGGCGGTGTGGGCGGCAGATCGCGCCAGGACCTGTACAGGTGCCCATGTCATCTGGGTCATGCATTGTTGTAGACTGTACAAAATCAGCTGCTTCCCAAAGTGCAGGGGCGAGGGGTGGAGAAGAAAGAGACTGGGCCGCAACAGAGCACGAGACACGCAATGCACCGTTCACAAGCCACGGATGCACAGTGCATGTCTTCATACATTGCCATAAATCACTTTTCTCTTGAAGTGCGACTGCGCATGTCCCAAGCGCCCACACGTGCCCACCTGGGTTGGACTAGACCCACGAAACTGCCCCCACCCCCGATGCCCTCCTCCCATGGCCCACGGCGCTTACCCTCCACCGTGACAACCTGCATTCCCTCAACCGCATAGAGCGGGCAAAGGCACGCGTTGGCCGATCGGTGACTGACTTTGCCGTCCTCCCAGGATGAGAGCATGACCGTGCACGCGCCGCAGCCTCCCTCGCCGCAGCCCAGCTTGGTTCCCGTCAGTCCATTCTCTGCAGACAGGAAAAGGCCGCATGTTTACAGGTTTGCACGTGGAGCCCCTCACCAACAGTTTCGCTTTTTCTCCACACAGTTCCTTCGGTGGCCAAATGACAATTCATGAATAGAGGACCTTACAAATCTCTATGCCCGAGTCAATGAACCTCAATTCGCCTAGCATACTGTGCGGAACTAGTTGTTCGCACCGACGGCTGCCCCACCTCGCAAGAACTGCAAAAGGGTGATCTCTCCGCGGCCTGAAGGCAGCACGTAGCGCTTCCCATTGATGTAGCAGATGGGCTCAGAGCCCGCTGGCGCGTCCGCGGCCGTCATATTTTCCCTAGCCCTTGCACGGAGGTCGGCAAGGACTGTGGCTCGTAGAGAGCTGCAGGATCTGTTTGCCCTGTGCGCACCAACAACCACACACGTGGGCACAGGGTTCGGTTACAGGGTAGTTGTGGCTCTGGAGCGGGATGCCTTGTTCTGTGTACAGAGCCATTTGCGTACATTCGGAAGGTAGAATAACGAGTTGTGTGCGGATGGTCGCAGTTGTGTGCCGTCGCTCGTCGGGGTGCCACTCCTTGCCTCGTCGAAGTCTCACAGGTCGAAGTATGCTGGGAGCCTTCGACCAAGCACGCAAGGGGACGGTGGCAAGTATTGCGTCACCTGCCGGGCCCCTCGTCGTTACTCAACCTGCAAGGGGGGGGGCGGTTGGCGGGGGTATTGAGGGGCCGGAATGAAGGCGCGATGCCCGAACTTTCCAACTCACGGGGGCTGGCATAGGGTAGAGGCAGTCTAGGTGGGGGAGCAATTGCCCGGGGAGGAGACAACCAGCCCCTCTTCAGTGGAACATCATTGCTTCGTGAATCTGGAACAGGAAAGGAACGTCCTAACCTGATCGGTTTAGGCGCACACAACGCCTTCCAGCTCGTACGTGACCTCCCGTTGTCTGGCCGCGTGGCCGAACCCATTCGTCCTGATACCCTGCAGCATTGCTGGGGCAAACCAATAGCTAAGAAGCCTCCCAATAACCTATGCCGTGCATTGGGGACGGATTGTCAGACCTTGTCATCCCAGAAGCCAGAACGCATCATTGTCGTACATGACTCAGGACACTTTCCAAGTTTCCATGCTTTGACTTATGTCAGAATCAAAGTGCCCGGGAGTCAGCCTGGTTATCTTCAACGTTTTTTCGAAAAATACCCCTTGTTGTGGACATGATTTACGAAAAATGAGAG
>LSYV01000008.1:2277714-2308703 GCA_001584585.1 Gonium pectorale | reverse complement strand
GCGGCCTGACGATTCCCCAAAATGGAAGATAACCAGGCTGCCGGGAGTGTTCCTATGGAGAGCCCTCGAGTACCATACAGTGTGCTACCGGCACCGAGCTACTGGCTCGGTTAGGTCTGTTAGGTGCGGCAGACCGGCAGTGGACCATACGGTCCGACAGTTGTGGGAACGCCAGCTGACAAACTTTACCCTTGGGGCATGCTCTGTGAAGATCAGGGAGGGCAGGACTTGGCAGGACCATGCCCGCAGCGAAGTATTAACAACCCAAGCCATGCTCCGCTTTCACACAGCCCACAGCCGCCACAGCAAAGGCGCAGAGGCGCCGGGTGGCTAGGGGCGGCTACAGGATTCTGAAGAAGCAAGCCGCCAGCTCGAGCCTGATGGCCAAGGATTGCCAAAACTAAGCTAAGGCAGAGCGCACACGAAGCCTCCATGGCCTGTACTGGCAGTGGGGTCGTGAGTGGGGTGTGCTGGACACAAGGCCCGGGCACATATTTCGTAATGTCAAGCAGGCCTTTAAGGAAGTGTCCTTACAGCACCCACTGACAGCGAAGCTCTTATCTAAATGCAAATGACGTCGTCCCACCTCCTCCTAGTGTGGGGCAGCTGTCTGACGTGATGCGGCAGAGCGGCACTAAGCGGAAAGTGTCCAAGCCATGAACAGCTTCCATTATCTGTTTGCAGCACGAGCCGGGACTGGGTGAGGGGGGGGGGTGAACTGCTCTTGCGTGATCGCCCACCCTGTCACTCCTGGCAAACCGCAGAAGGCGGAAGTTGCAAGGGGTACGGGAATACACGACGGGGATGTCATCGCAGCCGTGGCACCCTATGCATTGCAGTTGTAGATTAACCTTATGCTTCGACAATGAGAGCGCATAACACAGGGCGTTAGGCCAACCTTCTTGCCAATCGTGTCACGCTGATAGTTGTGGCCGCCCATGCTGCAAATGCTGTAGTCCTATGCAGTAGCTCTGATCGTAGATGATGTGCTAGATAGAAGGATTTGCGCAAGAACAACCGACGAGTTTGACTACCCTAAGCGGAGCAAAACAAGAGTATAAGATGGCACGCGTAATCGAGGCTGTCCAAATCTTCAAGAAGGTGGAGGATGTGACCTCGCCAAAAGACGACCCTCCACCGGGTGCGACACATAGCAGCTTCATGAACGTGCAGGAGAGCTGCAGCAGGGAGGGGGAACTCTCCCGGTGATTTCTGCTTGTTTCCGTTGGCAGCGTCATGCGACTAACGGCACTGCCTCCTCCCGCAGTGTACCTCATGGACGAACTGGCGGACATGGCTCGTGGGTCTTTCGAGTCAGCTGAGAAGATCGCTGGACGCATCGCTAAGCATCTTGAACACAAGTCCCCCGTTGTGAAGTACAAGGTGGGCTGCGGTGGGCTGGTTTGGGGACTAAGGGAGTTGGCGCGGGCGTGAGGTTGTGGGCGCCTTGTTGATATAATGCCCTTTACGCAATCACAACACCTGACGGCAAACTTACCTGCAGGCGCTTCGCCTTACGCGCCACATCGCCAACAAAGGCAGTGGCAACTTCCAGAGGGCCATGCAGAAGCACTTGTCGGCTGTGAGGTGCGAGTCCGCACCCTTCCCGCACCCGTCCCGGCGTGCCCACAGACTGATTGTGAAGGCATGGATTTTTGATATGATGCAACCCCAAAGCACGCCGTAGGCCTCCGTCCCCATGGGCCCGCCCACTGAAGCAAAGGCAATAATAGCATCCACGTCCCCTTTGTTGTCCCTGACATCAACCAGAAATTGGTGCGCGTGTGTCGGCAGCTTGCTCATGCCTGTTCTGCACGCCCTTTAATACGCCCACGCCCAGGGGCCTAGTGCATTTCAAGGGCGAGCCCGATCCCTTCAAGGGTGACACTGCCAATCAGCGCGTCCGTGACGCGGCCAAGGAGGCAGCAGAGGCGCTTGCCAACACGGTGATGACGCAGCCGGTCAACAGCCTCGGGGTGAGGGGCACGCGCCGGGGTCATGCTGCGGGACCCATCGTACGGAGGCATGCGTGAGCTAGTGCGGGAAGTCTGAGATGGCGCTTTGAAGTTTGCGACATCCGCAAGCCAACAACACAGTTTGCGAATTAAACGCAGCTCTCCACGCGCTGTTCATAAGTCCCGCCTGTCGCCCACACGCCATGCGCTAAGGACTAGATCTTCAAGCGCATGTCTGGTCTAGCTCTCCCTTTCGCATGCGTCCACGGACGCGACGGTAGCTGACGTTCAACCCGTTCTTATTGGGTTCTCTCTCAGAGCCGGATCCAAGGTTTTGGGAGCGGCGCAGCGCCCCCGCCGTCCAGTTCCAGCAGCAACAACAGCGGGAGCGGCGGCGGTGGCGGTGGCAGCGCTGCTTCGGGGACCTCTGGCCGGATGGTGGGCTTCGGGAGCAGCGGTTACTCGGCGCCGACAGGTCCAAGCAACGGGGGCTCGTCAGGGAACGGCTTCGGCTATGGATCCTCGCAGCGGGTGAGGGGCGTGACGTATCATATTTATCCATTGGCAGGCGCCAGCACGTGTGGGGAGTACGCTAACCATTTGTTTGAATGTCCATGGCATGCGACGAAACGGTGTGCACGCCGCATCTTCGCCTCAAGAATGTGTGCACGCAGCGACCGGGGTGCGCGGGGACGGTCGTGAAGCAATATCACCTACTTGCATACCGCTATCCTGCTCAGGGTGTCAACCGGCCCCTCACTGGCGGCTATGGCGGCGACGCGGGCGCGGCGGGCCCGGGTCAGGGCGGCAGTAACGGTGGCGGCTACGGTGGTGGCTACAGCGCCCCCACGGTGACGGCCAGCGGGGTGCTAGGATCGGAGGACCAGCTGGTGGAGGGCATCTGCACTCCCGGGGGTGAGTGCGCTGCACATCTGGGAAGCAGGGAGAGCAGTACATCCGGCTTGCCAAGTGTCTATCTTGTGTGTCGGAGTCGGCAGGACTTGATGGACCATGCAGCGATTCTCCGTTACGAGCGGTTCTCCGCCGCTGATGATCTGTGCATACACTAAGATGTGCGCATTTTTCTGTGGCTTGTTCTTGCCAGGCCTGCGGCTGGCGCCTGATCCAGATGACCTGCGGCGGTTTGTGGAGGCAATCGGCAGCTTAGACGGCCTGCGGGTTGCGGAGCTGCTCCGAGACAAGATGGTAGGGCAGATGGGAATTTAGGTGGCGCATGCGCACGCGGAACGCGGCAATGTAACCACGGGCTTGCGCCTTTCCCTTGGCGCGAGGATGAGCGCATTGTGGGGTATGCTACGGGTGGCTGTCCGTCCAGTCGTAAAGTTAGATGCAAACGTGAAACGTTCAATGTCGTTCTTGTTGGTCAGCATAGATGCGCTGAATGGTCACCTGGACCCGCAACTTACCGTTCCTCTTCTTGAACAGGATGGGTCCGGGCCTTGGCAGCAGCTGCTTCGTGCGCTATACGCCCTGGAGGCGGTACTGCTGCAGGGAGCGACGCAGGTGGGAGCACGGAATCGGCGGCACTCTTGGTTTCCGAGGTAGCAAGAGCATGGCAATGTTAAGACGGCATCACAGGGCAAGGACGCGACCAGCAGAAATCCCGGTCGTTCATGCCTCGTGTGCTGCGTCAACATCTTGCGTGTAGACGGTAGCAGCCCGCCTGCGATCGTGCGATGGCGTAACCCACCCACCCTTGGCCACCCCTGGCCGGGATGATTGCTCGATTGCAGGCGTGCGGCGAGATAGCCGTTATGTTCCAGAGCGACCCGGGGCCGGTGCAGGCGGCCGCCACCAGCTCCCAGGCTGCCGTGCGGGAGCGTGCCGGCAGCGTGCTGAGGCTGCTGCTTGGGGAGGACGCAACGGCCTCCACTCAGCAGGCCGTGCCCGCGGCCGGGCGCGGCAGCGGGGCCCAGGCGGCGCCGCCAGGCGCTTCCGCGCCGACTGCAGTGGACTTGCTGGGAGGGCTGGACATGCTAGGTAAGCGCTTTTGTTTGGGATGTGAGTGTCTGGGAATGACGGCACGCAAACACGCTGGTCAGTCCTGCAGATGCTGGAATTTGCCGTTGCAGTGCTGCCGCTCTAAAGCAATGGCCACACAGCGACGCGGCACTTCGTGCAATCCTATTCGTCCACAGGGAGCCCCGTGCAGGCTGGACACGGCACCCAGCCCGGCCTCTCTCAGCATCGGCCGGAGGACATATTCGCCAATCTACCGGTGCCAAGCGGTCCACAGGTGGGTTTGGCAGCGGGTGTCAAGATGATCTAGATTTCAGAGATGTATACTGGCTGCACTACCTATTAATCCTTAGAACTGTAGCTATTTCTTCCACTTGCTCCGGCGTAGCCCACCTTACTGGTTGTTTGCCTCCCCCTGTCTCATCGCCTGGACCTCGTCCAGGCTTCATCGTCGTTCCAGGCTGCTCCTGCGGCTGGTTATAGCGCGCAGGGGCAGCAGCAGACACAATATGCTCCTCATGCGCCTCAGCAGCCTGCTGCTACGGCAGTTGCCCCGTCGCCCCAGGGCATGGACCCCTTCGCCGTGAACGTGCTTGGGTCCTCCGTGATGCCCACTGCTCATGCGGGCGCGGCGCAGTACCTCCAGGCGCAGCCCCAGCAACAGCAACAGCGCTTCTCCCAAACTCAGCAGCTGCACCCTCAACTGCAGCAGCAGCAGCTGGGTCAAGGCATGACTGGCGTGGGTGGCGGCGTTGGACCGGGACTCGCAGGTGCTGGTGTGCTCCAGCCCGGAGCGTCCCACGGGCCGGTGCGGCCGCCCGCAATGGGAGCCTCGGCACCGGCGCCGCGCAACATGGCCGCGCCCCTCGACGACTTGTTCTCAGACATGACCATCGCCGGCCCTGGTCCTGGCCACGTGGGGCCAGGCGCGGGCACCAGTGCCGGCTACGGCGTTGGGGGTGCTTTCCCTGCGGCCATGGCGGCTTACGGTGGCGCGGGAGGCCAGGTCGCGCGAGCGGGACCAGGCAGCGTGGCCGCTCCCAGCGCGTACGGTACGGGTCAGGCGACGCCCGCGCTTGGCGGCTCCAAACCGGGATCCCAGCTGGACTTGCTCGGCATGGGCGGCGGCGGTGGTGGCGGCGGCGGGCCTCAAGCCCCGCAGTACGGCGCACCGTACGGCGGGCCAGGTCTTGGCGGGCAAGGCGCGCATGGTGGGATGGGCATGATGGGCATCCCCCAGGCACAGCAACAGCCGTGGCCGCAGCAGGCGCCACAGCCGGCGGCCACGCCGGCTCCACCGGGCACCGCCGGAGGCGGCCTCCTCGGCAGCTATGACCCCGGGCTGCGCGCCGGGCCAGGGCCAGTGGGCCCGGCGGCCGGCTATTCGGGCGCAGGCTTCGGAGGCTATGGCACGGGCGTGGCCACGGGTCCCGGCACAGGCTCCGGCATGGGCGGCTTCGTGGGCAGTGGCGCTTCGTCAAGCGGCACGGGCTTGGGAGCTCCTATGGGGATGGGGCCCGGTGTTGGCTCGATGGGCGGAATGGGGATGGGTGCGGGGATAGGCGCCGGCATGATGGTGGGGCCGGGCGGCCAGGTCCGTTATGTGGGTGGTGGCCCGGGCGCGGCCTCCATTGGCGGCATGGGCGCAGCGGGCTACCCGACACACGGTGCCGGGCCTGGCGTGGGGCCGTCAGCTGGAGGGCCAGCCGGGGGCGCCGCTGGCAGCTGGCAGCACCAGCCTTACTCGGCCTCTCAGCCGAACACCGCGGGGCATGCAGCTCAGCAGCAGCAGCAGCAGCGGGGACCGGGGGCATTTGATTTTGTCATGGACCAGTTCAAGTAAATGGGACGTGGGACTTGGGGCTTCGCATGAGAGCGCATAGCACTGAAGAATTGCAGGCTGACGGGAGCATGGAGCAGAGTGAGGCTTTGTGGTGACTTTAGCGGTGGTGAGGGACGGCTTCCCGGTGTCAGCACCTGACGTTATCCGAGTGGAACATTTCGTTGGTTGGCTAACTGTCGCACAGTTCATGTAAAGCGGGTATGTACGACTGAGCTAACTTGTCTGCAATTTGTACGGTCGTCTTAAGCGTTGCGTGTCCTCACGCGCAACTCCCGACGGGGCGTTGCATGCTGGCAGCCAGGGTCCGCCACGCGCGCCGCCCTCCCGTTCCGAAACCGTTATGCACGGCCGTTATGAAAACGACCAGCGCAACCAACTGATTTCGCGATGCTGTGCTACATAGGCTCTGATCGTCCTTTATATTGCATTATCATGCACTGTCATCGCATCATATGCAGCAGGCGACCCGCGACCTCAACCGTCAAAGGACGGCGAGGATCGGCGGTCGTCCTGAACGCAGAAGTGCGAAAGCCAGTAACAGTGTCGCACAACGGAGGTCACAGGTAGGAGCACTGGCATGAGAACCGTGCGTTGCCAACGTCCTGCCCAAAGCTGCATTTGAGGCGCGGGGCGTAAGTCTGTTGCATGGCTGAAGTGATAGTCGAGCAGTTGCAGGGGTAGCGTTCCAATGGTCCACATTGCGCCGCATGCAGGCGACCGGGGACGCCGCGGCCTGCTCTCAAGGGCATTTTGTGCGACCTAGACGGCGTCATGTACGAAAGTGGGACTCATCAGGTGCACCGAGTGCGCTGCCTCTGTCTCCAACTGGCGCTGTCCGACGTTGATTGCTCATGGACGGAGCAGGGCTACCAGTACGGCACCGCGTAGGCACAGCGCATGAACCCCGGCCGCTATAGCTGCACCCACCCGGATTATTGGTGCACTAGGAAGGCATGCTAGGAACGGAGATGAGGAAAGGCATGGCCGGACCTTGCATCTGGTGCTGTACGTGCCCCACCTGTCGTGTGCAGACCATACCAGGAGCGGTAGAGGCGTTCAACTACTTCCGCGAGCGCCATATACCGTGGCTCTTTGTCACAAACACAACCACCAAGCCACGTGACGGTGAGGAAAGGGAAGGCCTAACTTGTGCTTGGGCGGCCGCACCTCCTCCTTACCAAACCTCCCGCGGGTCCTACTGCCAGCCCTGCCGTCCTATCAACATAGCACCTAGCCACCTACCGCAGGTGTTCCGTGGTGTTAGACAGAGTGCTCCGCCGCAGCGCCACACGCCTTCCTCCTCACGGACCGACCTGGCATACAGCTCGGACGTGCCGACCCTGCCCCCCCTCCAACGGCTTCCTGCCATGACAGGCCTGGCTGCGCGGCTCCATGCCCTGGGGATTCCCTGCACGCCGGATGACATCGTCAGTCCCGCCAAGCTGGCCGCTGACTGGCTCCGAGAGCACCAAGCAGGTTGGCCAGCGGCTGGAGGCCTCCGCCCCGATGGGTGCTTTGGGCACTCGTCACATCCATTCCTCGGGATGCGCGAGGCGCTTCAGAAGGCCTGTAGTATAGATTGCAGTGCGGGCGGAGAGCGGTCAGAGTGAATGCGGCTGTGGAGCCGCCCCGCCCCGGCCCACCCACCCGCCCACCTTTGAACTCGCGGACGGCGCGGGGGTCTGCAAGCTGTCTGTTCCTTGTGATCGTGTGGGGATGCCGATTGCTTATGCGCATGGGTGTATGAGTTCAGGCGGGGCCGCTGCACAACGGATGCCCGACTTATGTAGGGTTGCGCGCGTATGAGTGCACGGTACGGTGCCGTGCTCGCCCCCGCGACCAGCTCCTTGCACGACATAGCATATGTGTGCTATCGTATCCATGCGGCTGTTTGCTGCCACGTACTCTTGCGTTGCTCCTTGCCCAGGTTCGGCGGCTCTCTTCGTGGCGCCCGAGGTAGTTCAGGAGTTTGCGGGCGTGCAGCTGCTGCCGCCTGGCGCCGAGTCGGGCGCGGGAGTGGTAGTGATCGGGGACATGGGGAGCGAGTGGAGCTACCGGGAGCTCAACCGGGCTTTCAGGTGCGCAGCGGGGTGAGGTCGTCCGCAAGAACTGGCATCCCCGTTGCCATTCGGAAAGTGCAAGCCTCTCTCCTGAATAGTGGCCCTTGCGGAGCCCTGTTGCGCGGCCCTGGATCCTGCCGGACTGGCCTAATACGTATTCGTTGCGGACAAGCTCCACGGCGCGGTGAAGCCGGCTCGCCTCGCCCCTGCAGGCTGGTGCTGGAGGGAAGCGCCCGCGCAGCCGCGGTCGCTACGGCGGAAGCTGCGAGCGGGCAGCCTGGCCAGGCTCAGGCGACCGCACCCCGGCGGTTCACTCTCATATCGCTTGGAATGGGACGGTGAGGCAGCGGTAGCGGCATCCTCCCTGCGTTGTCACTTTTCTAGTTTGGCTGTCGGGTGCAGATGCCGGTGACACCGCATCCACGACACACTCAGCTGGGTTCTACAACGACACCATCATTTTCGCGCTTACGCTCGTCGTATGCGTTTGCCTTTTCAACACTCTGGCACCGGTTTTTTGGACTACGAACCCCAATGCGTAGGCGGCCCGTCGCTTCAAAGGCGTGTCGCACGTGTACCGTCCCTCAGATACTTCAAGGACGTGGACGGGCTATCCCTGGACGTGGGCCCCTTCACCGCGGCGCTTGAGTTTGCCGCAGACGAGAAGGCGGTACGCGCAGCGCGTGCGGACATATGCGGTGTGCCCACTGCTGCGCATGCTATGCTTTGCCCGTTCGGGTTTTGCCCACCATCACGGCGGATGCGCGCTTGCACCGAAGGGAAATTGCTCAGCGGGGAAAAATATGGATTTGATTCGGAGCGCTTGTGTTGCCGGCTGCAGATCATCCTGGGTAAGCCCGATCCGCTTATCTTCCGTCTGGCGGCAGAGAGCCTGGGGCTGGAGGCGAGCGAGGTGAGGGGCTCGCTCGGCAGGCAGGCGGGCAGGACGACAGGGACGGTAGCGATCTAGAACCTCTGGTGCAGCTGCACCAGCGGAAGTAAGCGATGAGCGACACCACAGCCCCAAGATGACGACGTAGACTGCCTGCCGGGTGGTAGGGCCCCCCCCCATACGTCGCCTACTTGACCGCGGCCTGTCCTGTTGACCGGTTGCGTGCCCTGACCCCCGGCGATGAACGCTGGCCGCGGACTCATTGCCAAGCTTCTGGTTTGTGCGTGTGACGTGGGGGAGCGTGGTAAGCCGCGTGTAGCGCCCCGCCCTGCAGGTGGTGATGGTTGGCGATGACGTGCGCGGCGACGTGGGCGGCGCGCAGGCGGCGGGGCTGCGCGGCCTGCTTGTCCGCACCGGGAAGTTCCGGCCAGAGGACCTGCAGCAGGGCGTCGCTCCGGACGGCCTGCTGGCGTCGATCGCGGAGCTTCCCGCTTGGTGGGAGGCGCAACAAGTGGGGCAGGGGCAGCAAGGGGAAGGGAACGGGCAGGGGCATGGGAGGGCGCGCGCAGGTGTCGCAGAGGGCGTCATGGACATCGCAAGGGCCGAGGCGGGATAGCGCACGCATTGCCATCGCGGGCTTGGGTTGTGAGGGGTGAGGCGCGGGGCGCGGGGCACGGCGGACGCACGTCCATGCCGCCGGTGCAATGGGCGGCTTGTCATTGCTTGGGATGGGTTGTTTGCTTCAGGCTTGCAGCGATTCTGGGACGCCCGGAATTCTTTGGCTGGTCGGGTGCTGAGCGTTGGGATTTATGCTGTCGTACAGGACGATGAGAGTCCAAGTGAGGGTGGCGTGCGCGTCTGCACACTGCGTGCGTGCGGCGTTCCCCTGGACCCTTGACATGGGTCCTGACTGCCTGCGGCCAGCGTGCGGCCCCGGTCGTACGTGCCCCTGCGCAACCCTACACAAGTGCACATGCGGGGCTTGAAACGCCCGCACGTTCGTGTCCCGGTTGCCTGGAAGGACATCGGAGTCGTGCAATGTCGATGCTGTTGGCATGGAAAAGAGAGAAATCCGCCAAGAAAGAGGGAGTCCGCCTTAACGGTCATACACACCCGAAGGCGCGACGTTTCCAGTGGGGCGGGCGGGTATAAGAAAGGCAGGTGACGTTCCTCCCGCCCCCCACCAAAATGAACGGCGTACCAGCTTACCTGCTTTGTCGGGCTACACCTCTTAGACTGCTAGTTGCCAGGGTTGCTCGGCAGTGTTGTCGTCATGGCCAGTTGGCCACCGGTCCTACGGCACTCAGCGGTTACCCGACCGGCCGCGCGCCCAGCCCGCCCACCTGGCTATATACAGACCTGGGAATAAGGACCGAAGGGATGAAGGAGCGGATTCAGAAACCGTTGGTTCAGGCAGCGGTCGCGGGCATGTTGGGTGGTTATACTCATAAGGCCCCTAGGGCCTGTGGGGTCTTACGTACGAATCACGAGCAAAACCGGGGCCGGCTCTATCGGCCGGTTAGGACTTGAAGATCAGGGCGCCTTACCGATGTGCATGAATGAGTTATGACGCAAGTCGCCCCGGATGGGAAGGGGATAGATGGGATGGCGAGGGATGGCGCGCGCTGGGCGGTGTAAATATTGTGCGATTTGAGTTGATCGGAATGGCTCGAGCCCATGTCTGATGCCTTCTCTCTGAATTTTGGAGGCCTTCCCGCCAGTCCCGCCGTACATCGCCGCGATGTACAGAATGCGCCGTACTTGCACGCGTACAGCGCGTTTGGCCACTTTTAAAGACATATACCTGCACATCCACATCATCATCAATTGGTATGCGCCTGCAGCCCTGCTCACCCCTAGCCCGCTGGAGACCTTGACCACACGTGACCGCGACTTCCGTGAGGCCAGGCCGTTGCCCAGCATCAATGCCCCAAGCGTGCCACGCGCCACCGCCATTCGCCTGGCCCGACACGACGGTGCTTGCGGACGAGCTCGTCAAAGGCGGGACCGGCGAATTGGTGCACCATGAGCCCCACCTCTCGGACTGGGACAATGCCATGGGCTTCGCTGGTCTCTTTGGAGGAGGCATGCTGTTCCCTGAGACGTTGAATACACCTTTATTGAAGGCTTCGCTCGCGCGTGTGCTCCGGGAGATGCCATTCTACTCCGGCCGGCTGGTGTTTGCACAGGTAAGAATTGTGTAGGGAGACTGCTGTGTTTTAAATGCGTTCAGAGTCCAAATGGTAGGAGGTAGAGGCTAACTGCCGTCGGTTGGCTCAGAAACGTTGGGACAGGGAGCCTCGCTGGGCCATTTCGATCGATGCACGACGAACTAATGTTGCATCATCAAATACTTATGACCCCAGAGCGCCCGATAATGCTTCCCGCGTGCGTGACCCCTGACGCGCCTGCCTTCCCCGCCGCTTCTCCGCGCACCCCCTAGGATGGGCGACTGGACGTGCGCTGCAACGACGCAGGGGCGCGCTTCGTGGTTGCCAGCACTTCGGCGACCGTAGCCGACCTGGCAGCGGCCATCGGCTCAGTGCCGTACGGCCGTGTGGTGTCCAACCCCTGGATGCCGTACTGGCCGCCGCATGACATCGACCAGCTGGTTCGGCAGCAGGCAAGTCCCTGTTCCGCAATACTGCATAGGACTCATGGGTTTTGCTGCAGACTCGTTGCGTGTGCGTTCAGGCCGTTCAGGATGGCGCGCCCAGTAGGGGGGTCGTCACCTGTACCTGCTTGCAGGTGGCACTAACAAGAGCTCGTGTCATTCGAACCCGGGCTTACATGTTGCCCCACTAAGGACCTCCCTTTGCGCCACCCTCGATCGCGCAACGGACTCCGCAGTGGCCCCTCGCCGCCGGCTTCGTGATGCACTTCTCCGGCGGCGGTACCGCCCTGTGGGTGGCGGCGCACCACTGCTGCGCCGACTTTGAGAGCCTGCAGACACTGGCCGCACACTGGGCAGCCGCGTACAACGCGGCCCTGGCGCCGCCTCCGCAGCCGCCGTCGAGGCCCCAGGGCGCGGCGGCTGAGGCTTCAGGACCTCCCGCGTCGGCGCCCCCACCCCCGCCATCGTCCGCCGCTCCAGCGGCGGTCGTGCCCCCCGCCGGGTCCGGAGGTTACCAGTCGGCGCTGCCGGAGGGCCTCCGAGCGCCCCGCCTGGTCGCGAGGAGGTGTGGGGCCTTGGAGGAGCCCGGAGCGTCGCAGGCGGCGCCGCCGGCGGACCTGCCGCCGCGCCGCGAGGTGGCGGAGGCTGCCTGGTGGAGCGGGTTGGCGGTGACGGCCTACGCAATGTACCACATGATGTGGCGCGGAGGCGGCGTCGAGGTGGGTCCATGCCCGCCGCGTCTTGACTTGACTGATGAACTGGCGGTCTCCATGCAGTGCTCCACGCGCACGCCGTCAACGTGCTGACATGCTATGGCGCGAAGATCGCTTGGTGGGGCGCGCTCGCATGACAACGCCCCCGGCCCTGCCCATGCTGCCGCAGAGGCGTTGCTGCCGCGTTTCTGCCCAACGCCTGGCGGAGCTCAAGGCGCAAGCCTCCGCGGAGTTGGCGGCGGAGCGGCGCGCCGGCAGCGGCTCTGCAGCGCAGGGCAGCGGTGGCAGCGGCTCGCTGAGCCCGCCAGAACCGCATGGAGCGTCCCCGGGGCGCAACTCGCGCAGCGGCGGCAGCCGCAGCGGCAGCGGCGGCTCCAACAGTGCTGGCGACGACAGCGGCGCGGACTGCGCCGGCTATGACCTGTCGGGGGTGGAGTGGATCTCCACAAACGACGCCTTGGTGGCGCGGCTGCTGCAGGTCCGCGGCGCAGCCTCTTTGTGGGCCCAAACAGCCTGCATGGGGCCCGCACTCCCGCCCGCACCACAGCCTTTATCCCCAGCCCGTACCCGGCCATGTTCGGGGCCACAGGTTACGCATCGCGCATACCCAGGCATCCGCGGGGTGCCAATGCCCCATGCCGGGGGTCATGCCCTCCCTGGTCGTGCGCGGCAAGGTGGCCCCCCTTGTGCCATGCTAACATCACAGTAGCCGCGGGCTTCACTCCGCGCACACTCACCTCTTCACGCGTATAGCACCGTGCTCGCACCCTCCGTCCAACTCCCGAGCCCCCCTACCACCCTCATACTCCGGCGGGCAGGTGCTTCACTCGCTGCCGCTGCGCCGCGCCAGCCGCCTGGGCTGCTTCGTGGCCGCCGACATGCGGCGCCGCCTGCAGCCGCCGCTGCCGCCCGCCCGCCTGGGCAACCTGCTGTACAACGCGCACCTGGCTGAGCTGGCGCCTAGCGACACCAGCCTGGGCCGCCTGGCGGGCTGCCTGCGGCACGCGCTGACGTAGTGAGTGCGGTACTACGGCGAGGGCGCGGGTCGTCTTGCAATCATTCTGACGGGTGCATGACTTTTCATGGAAGTTGCAACAATTACGAAAATGTAAAGCATGCAAGTGGTGCCGGACGTGCGTCAGGAGGTTGATTGCCCCCAGGTGTTTCCATGATATCGTCGGCCGTCGTCAATTTACCGGAGCGGCACTGTGCTCGTGCCCCGTGCTGCCCGCCCGGCCCCGCAGCCACCTGGTTCCCCAGTTTCGCGGCTGCCTGGAGCGCACGACGGCAGCCCTGGCGCGCGTGGGGCCGCGGCGGCTGGTGTTTGCGTTCTGCCTGGAGCGGCGACCGTGCGACAACATCTTTGCGCCCGAGGGCCCCGTCAACCTGACCAACTGGGACGTACAGTACGGGCTGTGGCAGGTGGGTTGGCGGGCCGTGGGTCCCCGGGGGCCGGGGTTTGGACACGGGCATGAGCGGCAGGCAGCGGGCGTGTCAATACCGTAACGCCGAAAGCGTAGCGCCGTCGGACCAACAGCCTGCTGCCGGCAATCTTGCACATCGTTGGAGTAGCCGCACTGTGAAGCCAGCATCAACCGCTGCATGCATTGTTCAGTACACCAGCGCCACGTGTGGGTATGGGGTTGTGCTCGGCCTGCGCAAAAAATCCTTTGCCAGAAAGAAATGTCTCCGGCCGTGGCGCACCGGCTGCCCAGTCTCGTCACTCATTATCATTCATGTTCATCCCTCCGAATCCCTGGCCTCTCCCCGGCTTTTCCTCTTTCTCATGTGATCCCCCGTGTCAACTGCCGAGCTGCTTGCCCGCCCCTGTTGTCCACCACTCCAGTTTGGGCCTTCGCCGCCGCTGGCGTTCCTCCCGCTGGCCGAGATTGGGCCCTGCGTGGTGCTGCTCTACCCGGCGGGCGCCGCCCGTGAGGACGGCGTGGCGCTCCTGGCCAGTATGCACTCGGCGGCATGGCGCCAGCTTGACGCCATGGGGAGGGGCCTGAGCTTGCTGCTATAGAGCTTGCTGTGGGGGTAAGGGACTGTTGAGAGAACACGGCGGCCATGGCTGGGCGGTCCATGGGCCTGCGTGGCATCCTGCGCTCCGTGGAGTGAGTATGATGATAGATATTAAATCTGATTGGCAAACTTAAGGTCGTGATTTACTTGCTACAAGCTCCGCAAGTTTTACGCAAGGTACGGGGACCGTTGCGGCAGATTTGCGTTGGGCAAGTAACCGCTAGTAGGTATGAACCAGCACGTCTGCTTACTTTGACTCATATTTGAACGGTGTCTGAACGGTGTCTGGACGTCATAGTATTGGGCAATGTCGGCTCAAGTGCCGAGCGACGGCGGCAGCAAATGCCCATATGCAGCGTCTGCTGTCAACGCGGTATTCTCGCTTGCGCTGAGATACATGTTCGACAAAGATCAGCTATCTGTTCGCATGGCTTGCCGAGATATGCGGGACGCCTACGACCAGAGTGTGAGCAGCATCTCCGTCACTCCATTCCGCATTGCCTTCGCGTGCATGACGGGAGAGCTCGGGGAGGTTGAGTTGCCATCGCCGGACGTCGTCACCCGTGCGGTTGAGGGCATGCGGGCGCGTGGCCTTCGCCCCAGCACAATCTCGTTCCACATGCCGTGGACAGAGGACGCGGCGCTGCACGAGCAGCGTGTGTAAGTTGCGCTAACACATAAGCTCGGGGTTGGTTGGGGGCTTGGGGCGTGAAGCCGATCTTCCCAGTTATACCACGGAATGAGACTCGGGGAACAGGGTAGCTGTGAGGATCAGTGCCCTCCTTGACAGAAACGCAAGGCTGTTGGCTGGCGCAGCACGCCATGACTGCCGCTACACGCGCCTCTGCAATGTGTGATCGAGCGTGCCAGCCACTGGGCTTTGGGCACAGGCTATACGTCCTCTCCTACTCCCCCGTTACATTGCGCGCGACAGACCCCCGATGCTGCCCTGTTGCCTCAGCACAGGCTGGCGCTGCTGCGGGCCCTCGCCGGCACCGACGCGGTCACAGACGTCGGCTTCAACTGCCACACCCCCATCACGACTGCAGTAGCGAGGGCGGTGGCCACTTTCATCCCCAAGCTGGAGAGCCTTTTCCTCACGCACGGACCCGAGCCGTACGAGCTGGGACCCCACAAGCCCCCGCCACACAGGGCCATCCCGCCGCCGCCGCAGCCTGCTGAGGTGGAGAGCGCGGCTGCGAGCGTGGTGGAGCTGCTGCGCCTGACGGGCCCGTCGCTCAAGACGCTCTTTCTCTGCGCCGACGCCGGTGGGCGCCACGTGCCGGCGCAGGCGCTGCGCTCGGTGAGCTTCTGCTCCTCGCTGCGATCCCTGCAACTGGCGCTCCCTCCCTGGCCGGAGAGCGTGGACAGCATGGCCCAAGTTCTGGCGGGTGAGCACCGTGTGTGGTGCGTGCAGCGCAAGCTTTATGAAGCCCTCAACCCTATTTCCCTGCACCCTACGCCCTACTGTGTCAGCGCCCTCATCTGCCGTAATACGGTGCATCCCAGGGCAGGCTGCCACGTCATGTTGCCGCTGTGCGTGCAGCCCACGCCATTGTCAGGCTGCAGCCGCCTCCGGGGTATATCTGCCTGCCTGCAGAGCGCCTGTCACAGGAAATGCGAGTCCGTGCGCCGGCCTCCCACGGGTGTACGCGCCTCCCTCCCAGGCCTACTTGCCTCGTTACCCAAGAAAGACCGGTCGCCGCAGTGCGCTACTGGCCTCGACTAACTCTATCTTGCTCCCCTTGCGCTCGTTGGTTAGATGAGGACCTGCTGCTGCAAGACATCTCGGTCATCTCCACGCTCCGCTCGCTGGAGCTCACGGGTGGCGGCTGCTGGGTGCCGCCCGCTCATATGCGGTTGACCCTGGCCGATGCCCTGGGGAGCGCCCTGTCGCGCTTGACCGGCCTCACGTGCCTCAAGATCCGCGTCCGGCGCCTCACACATTACTGGTCGGGCATGTCGGGTTTCGACCCCATGTACGACGCCAGCGACCTGAACGGCCAGGTGCACGAGCTGCTTGACGGAGACCAGGTGGAGAGGGCGCAGGTGTTGCTGGCAGCCGCCGCCGCGGAGTGGCGCGTCGTCGCGGCGGCCGTCCGCCGTATGCCGGGTCTGGCGGAGCTGCGCGTCCCCATGCGGGCCAACCTCGCGGACCTGACCGCCCTCACCGCCCTCACCTGCCTGCGAGTGGGGCAGCTGGTGTCGCCGGAGGCCTTCGACGCCATGGCGAACACGGCCGCAATCGGCGGCACCCTTGCCACCCATTCGCTGCCACCGTCCCTGCGCCGGCTGGAGACGCACATTCCCCTGTCTGTGCGCGTTCTGGCGTCGCTGCAGCCCGCCGCGCTGCTGCCGGGCGCTCCACCCTGCTCGCTGCTCGCCTGCGGGAGGCTGCGGGGACGGCCCAACCAAGCATGGTGCCTGGACTTTGAGCGCATGGACGTGGCGGCCGGGCGCCTGACACCGGAGGCCGTGGCCACTTTTCGACGCGCGGTTTTCGTGCTCGGCCACTTCGACGTGCGCGACCCGGACTGGAACTCGCGCGGCGTGTGCGTCTGCGCCGGCCGCGAGGTGGCCCGGCCGCCGCTGCCGCCGGTCGATGTCGACAACGTCCGCATGGTCACCCACTTTAGCAGCTGGATGGGCGAGCTGGTGGCCCTGCGGCTGGAGTGGCTGGCTCTGTCAAACATGTGGTTGACGCCGCAGGACCTGCGGGGCATGGCGCATCTCATGGGCGGCCTCAAGGTGCTCGCGCTTGGAGGAGTCCGGGGAGTAGGAGGGGGGCGGGCGCGGGATATGACATGGAGGACGGGGAGGAGGAGGGGCGAATGCTCACGTATCTTAGGAAGCAGCGGCTGCACCTGGAGCTCCCGCTGCTGCGCGGCAGCAGGGCTGCGGCCGTCGCGGCTGCGTGCGCGGACGCGTGGGCGGTGCAACGCGCGTCCCCGTCTCAGGGGGGCAGCCTTTGGGAGGTGCTGCTGCGGCACAGGGCCAGACCTGTACCAAGGGGACTCCTGCAGACCAGCACAACGCCCCTGCAGTTACAGAGCCTCACAGTCGCCCGTAAGCATAAGGCTCCGCAAAACCCTTGAAGCTCGGCGGTGGGTTGACGGTCAAAGTGACTGGAGCGGTGACCTCAAATCCGCTCTCGGGTTCCCGCGTGCCGGTGTCGTCGCAGGGCCTGGAGCTCCGCGGCAGCCGCTATGCGCCGGCCGGCCTACTGCAGCTGGCGGGAATGCAGGAGCTGAAGGCGCTTCGGTTAGGCTCCGACAGCTGGAGGGAAATCTTTGAGGATGACGAGTTCCTGTATGACTCGCTGGACGGCGTCTTCCTGGCCCTGACGGCGGCTCCGGCGGGGAAAGACGCGTCGTGGCCGGTGCCGCTGCCGAAGCTGCAATGGGTTCAGATATTCGTGGCCGACGACGAGGTAGAAGACATGGAAGCGGCGCTGGCTTCCGCAAAAGCGAACTTGGAGAGCCGGGGGAGCGGCGCCCGGCTGTACGTCTCGGTGGCCAGCTGAGTCGCGGTGCATGTACGATAGTGTTACAAGCTCAAGGCTAGGTACATGTCTATCGCGCTCTTTGTGCATGCCAGCGATTGCGACCAGCCAGCAGGTTGGCCGGCACTGGCGGAATGGACGTACGGTAGTCAAACAAGAGCGGGGCGCATGTTACTTGCCTAGCCCGGTGCCACTGCTTTCGTAGCTTCCGACTGCTAGGAGCTGCGATGCCAGCTGTGGCTGTACTGCGCCATGCGCATTCTGTGTTGCTGCGCCGGCGCGGGCTTTGTACTCCCGCGCACTGCTATTCCTCTGTCCCAGCGAGGCGCCTTGTTGCCGGGGTTTGGATGCACTTTTTGTTTATCATGAATTGTATCAATTCTATTTTATCAAATGTCGTTAGAACCTGGCGGGGCCTCAGTTCGGAGGCTCGCTTGCTGTTTCACCCTCTTGATCTTGTTGTCTGGGCGGGCGGGGAATCTAATGCCTAGCGCGTTGCGACTCCCAGGGCAGTCAGGGTCGCCCAGGGCTCCTGGACTACACACGAGTCAGTCCCCTGCTTGTTGGTTGCTTGCAAACGTGCGTTTGCACGTGCGGGGGGGGGGGCGATGCATGCGTCGGGAGTGAGCGCCGATAGCAAGCAGTGTCTTTGTGGCGGTGTCATGCGGTGCATTAGCAGTACGGGCCCGGGGTGCATGCCCCGTAGCACTCGTCCGCCGCACTCGTGGTCCACAAAAGTGCCAGCGGGTTTGGGAGGCTGAGAGCGCCACGACGGTGTCCAGGTATCGTGGGAAGGAGCGGCGCTCCGGCCAGGCATGCCTGGGCATGTTAACCTGCACATTGGGATTGGATTAAGCAGGATACTGCACCTTACGATTGGACCGGTGCGAATGGTCCGGCCGTCCACGCCGGTCCGCGAGGGTCGTAGCGAGTTCCATGTCCTAACGCCAATACCGGTATCAAGGCGCTGATATCCATAAGGAAGAAGCGTCCTAGCTGCGGCACGTTCAGGGCGGGTGTTGAAAAGGAAAACGCATACGACGAGCGTAAGCGCGAAAGTGATGGCGTCGGTGTAGGACCCAGCTCCCGAGGCAGTCGAAGGGGCGATGTCTCTGCATGTTAGTTCGGCGGCGACCATCAGGGCGGGTGTGTGCAGTTCTCGTCGCGGTTCACGTGTAATGTATGCCGTGTTGCAGGCACGGGTGCCTTTGGTTCTCCCAGGTAGGGTGGATGGAAAGCTGGAATGGAGGCCTTAGCTGACGGTCGGCAGCGGCGCATGCCCGAGCAGTGGGGGGTAGTGGTAATGCAACGGAGCTTGTGCGGCGGGATGCCTATAATCCAACATATAGGGATGTAGGCCCCGGGCCAGCGCGGGCTTTAGGATGGCAGTTCTCGTGCATGCTGTCTAGAGGCCTCCTGACCTCCTCATGAGAACCCGGACCTACCTCCAAGACCCGGCGACGTACCAGCCCTCGTAGCCACGCCCTGTGGGATCCGGCAGCCTTCCACCCGCCGTCGTCGCCTCGCCAGCCCTCCTACCCCCCACCAGCTTCGCCCCCCTGCCGGCACCCGTCGTCGCCAGTCGCCAGCTGCGGACCTGGTTTTCCCCTCACCGTCGTACAGGGTCGTTGGTATGCTTGTGCCCCGCCGTGGCTCGGAAATGATTGCATCGGCCAGGGCCCCGTTGCCCCAACTGCCACTCGCTGATCCGCCCGCCACGGCTGTCCCCCGTGTGACTCCTGCCTTTGCTTCACGTCGTCCCTCCGCATCCATGCCTATCCATGCCTATGCATCCATGCCTATGCATCCTTGCCTCTCTGCCTGTCTGCATGCACTGGCCGCTGTTCCTCTCTGCCTGTCTGCATGCACTGGCCGCTGTTCCTCACGTGCCCCTACAGGCGGTGGGGATCTGCCCTCCAGACCGCCGCCTGTCCCCCTTGGGCCCTTGGCTTTATCGCCGTCGCCTCGTTTCTTTTGCCCCGTTTCCCCTTTCCCCGAGCCCGTGCCCGTAGGACCCGCTGCCGTACCCGGGCCCCTCCACCTCGCCCGGGCAGCCTACACCCCATCGGCGGCCGACTACGGGGAGGGGAATGCTATGGCCTGCTTCTGCGCGTCAACATTGTCCACATGCCCGCGACTGCTTCGGTTCCTGACTCCGTGTTTCTCTCTCTTTTTCTCTCATCCATTCCAGGTCTGTATTATGCCGACCGGCGGTTCGGGGGTGCGGGCTGGGCGACCCGCGAATGGTAACCGCTAGCCGCCGATGGACTGGCCCCTTCGTCGACCGCTTGCCGGACCCTCTACTTATAGTCAGGTAACTATTCTGGTAACACCGCGGGGGGGGGGGCGTCTGCTCGTATACCTCGCCCGCCATGCCCTGTACTCGGCGCCCTGCTGGAAACATCACACCCTCGGGTGTGTATGTCCGTAGAGGCTGCCTTCCCCGTTTCTGGTTATCGTTTTTTAGGCCGCATTGCCAAGTAGGGCACACGGGTATTGCATCCGCCCTATTGGAAACGTCGCGCCTTCGGGCGTATATGGCCGTAGAGGCGGGCTCCCTCTTTCTATGCAGGTTTCTCTTTTTTCACCCACTTTGCTGCGGCAGGTCGGGATCTAAACGGGTCGTGCGGCCTGCAGCCCCTCTGTGAGCAACCTGGAATTTGTACCTGTCTGTGCGTGTGCGACGGCACCGACCGCCTGGACGCAAACGAGACCTATGCACCGTGCGGCAACGTTGCCTTTCGCGCCGGCATCTACCCCGAAGGGATTCCTGTGGGGCACAGTTTGGCGACGTCTCTTGATATCCCTTCTCGGTCAAAAGTTGATTAAACGACTTGGACGCCTGTGCTACCGTACGCATTTGCATGCTATCCTGCTGCGGCTGTGTGGATGGACTGGTGAACGCCAGTGGCTCTTCTACGGTCAGACTTCCGCATCCATGCGCAGCTTGCAATGGTCTCCATCCATCATGGGCTGAGCTATTGTTGCGGGGAGGGATCAAGCGATTTACAGTTACAGAACCAATGAGCGTGCTTCCCGCCCGGCTAGGTTCTGTACCGCACGGGAAGCCAGGCAGCAATCAGGGGAGGGAACCACCATGTTCTTTTCGCCAGATATGGCCCATCGGTCGCAGCAAAAGCACACAGCCCATCCACATGCACGCGCGGCGTCGAGGCGGTAGATATTGAGCCAGCGCAATGAACCCCCGCCGTAGAGCGTGCAGCCCGCCTAACAGATTCGCTGCTGCGCCCGTGCCATGAAGGATTCCGAGCCGCATCTGCTCCGTACCATGGTTAACAGTGACTCAATTGTGCGTCCCATGTTCCATACTAGAGATGACCGAAGCGATGTTTTGCAGCTATTAAACCAACGGACAACTGAACCAGTGCATGTAGCTTGACAGGCAAGCACGTATGCGCCAACTGTAATTGGCTAATGGACATTGATGGTGTACCTCCAGGTAAAGCTGGGGACCCCGCCAGACGGGAAGGTCTCGCACTCGCCGGCGCATGTGGCGGGGTTGGGCCAGCAGGCGTGGCTGGTGGTGTTGGTGCCGCTGCGCCACCAGGAGCGGGCGGGCTGCGTGCAGCCCTCCGCCACTCCAAACTCGAAGACGTAGAAGCCCTTGGGGAAGCCCTTAGGGAAGACAATGTAGTAGCCCGCGTCCGCAAAGTCTGCGGATGATGAATGGATCAACACACAAAGGAAAGAGGATCAATGGACAAACAACTGAGCGGATGTGAAGGAAGCCCATCGCCCCCAGGTTGATCTGGAGTGAACGGTGTTCGTGTGGAGTTCAACTGCACGAGTCTAGGAGGGCGCGTGCTCGTGTGTGCTGGCGCGATTGTGTGCGTGGCGGCGCAGCGGCGCAGTGGGCGAGGAGATGAACGTGAATGTATGGCGGGGCACACGCGCACGCGTGCATCACATGCGCAGCACGAAGGACTGCCGCCAGTGGTTTCTGAGCGGCGCGCAAGGTTCCCTCGAGCTACAGTCGAGCTACAGTCTCGCACGTGCCGCATGTACGTGCATACACGGAACCGAAGGAACAAACACGCGAGCGCTGTACGTAGTGCGGACGCCGGACGGAACCGGCCCACACGCACACATACAGACTGTGAGAGTGCGCGACCGTGTGGCTCACGCGCACAAAGAAATGCATGCGGGCAAGCAAGCATGCACTTGTAAGGTGCGTACGGACAGCAGACCCATGCGCGCACCTGTGTTCTTCTCGCCCAACCGAAGCAACCGGTCGGCGCCCGGGCCGCTGGTGGTGATGCCGTTCACCTGGGTAAAAGCGGACAGTCAAGTGCGCTTGTGCTGGTGGCGAGCCTATCTCACCCGAAGGGACATCCATCGGGTGCGGAGATATCAGTTGATGCGTACAGTATTGGTCGATGATAATGCGTTCGTTTGCGGCCAAAGTATCGGGACGCACCGAGCGTACCGAGCTAAGGTCAGGGCAGAGTGCGAAGCGTTCAAGTTTGTTTCCCTCCGAAAACAATAGAAGCGCCACACGCCCACAGTCCCCACACCTCGGGAACCAAACCATGACATGATCCGCGTGGCGCGGAGGCACGCGCGGAGGGAACGCCTTTCTCGCACCACGAGCAATGGACGGTGCCATTCTCGCTCAGCGGCAGCCAACGGCTGGCACCCAACGGCCAACTCCCACACGTGCGTACTTACCGCAACGTCAACCTGGTAAAAGCCCGCGGAGAGGTCCATGTTGGGAATGAAGGGCGTGGCGTGGAAGAGCGAGCCGGCGTCGGGGACCTGGAAGCCGTTGATGGTGCCGAGCACGCAGGAGGGGTCCAGCTGCCGTACGTGCACACATTCCGTTGAAGCGGTTGCCAAGGGAGCGGTCGGGACAGGGGTAGTTGTCAGGGGTGATAAATGGGTCAGGTTGACAAGATGAGGCAGGGGAGGTGAAGGAGAGCTCAATACGTGACGAGGCGCGGCGTTTTTCGTCGTTGCGGAGTTGCATCGAGTTCACGCAAAGCCGCATCGGGCCCCCGCCAGTGCACGCGCAGGAGAGCTTATTGGCCAAGGGGAGTAGGGGGGCTGGGGACAATGCCCAGCGACTTGTCAGAGCCGGACTCACTGTCCACCACACGAACTGGCCCGCCGACGGCCAAACGCCGACACACGGACCCGCCTTCTTGCTCGCCTTACGGCCAGGTTGGCCGACCCTCTGACCGATCCGCCTTTCGCCAAAGGGACCCCATCCTCCCCCCCACGCTGCAGGCGACCTACCGTCCAGCCGACTGACACGCACGCGCCGGCGCATGGCACCCATCCACCCGGGGGCGGTATGTAGGCAAACGCCGGCGGACCGGTCCCGCGGACCCGTGGGACGCACGCTCTCCACCATAGCCCACCAGCCTCACGGCTCTCACCCCCAAGACCCCTCACCCCAGATCCCACAAGCCGCCACCATCGCAGCGACGTGGATGAAGCGCCGGCGCACTGACAGCCACTGGTGACCCACCGAGCGAACGGCACGCGTGGCATGCTCGTCCATGTGCAGCTGCGAAAGACACGCGCAGCTGCCCCGGCCCGCCAACCCAACCCTGCATGTTCTCACCTTGACGATGGCCGGCGGGAGGCTGGCCAGGGAATCGGGGCTGAGGCGCACGCCGCCGGTCGGGTAGTTGTTCGAGTTGATCGGCGGGGAGTACCACTGCGTGTGAGGGCGGGTAGCGGGTAGGCGGTGTTGGGAATGGTCGGGTCGCGTGCGTGCGATGATCATTCAAGTGTGCATGGGTACCTGGCTGGGTGACAGGAACTACTTTGGGGGCAACGGAAGGGCGTGACACTGTGGCAACAAAGGGCGGGTGGGAATGCTGCAGATTTACGGCCAAAGGGCACATAAGAGGCTAGACCAGTATGTCAGCTGCATTGGCTTGGTTGGCGGGGAGCACATGCGGCGACCGCACGGGCGGTCTATCTGGCAAGGAGCTCACCGCACACCGAGCGCAGGGCATGCATGCCTTTACACCCAAAATTAATCGCCCTCCTCCTTACGCACGGCACGGGCGCTGCAGCGTATGTACGCAGTACACAGGACGGCGCACGCACCTCGACGTCGTTCACGAGGTCCAGCACGACGCGCGTGTTGGCGGGGATGTTGTCGCAGGTGCGGGTGATGGGGAATGACTCGCTGAAGTTGAAGAAGCTGCCCGTGATGAGGTACGTCTCGACCTGCAGGCGCGTAGGGCACGTACGTACGGCAGGTGTACGGCAGGTGTACGGCAGGCGTTAGCGGCTGGTAATTGGTTGAGCAGGTTGTGGGGAGCGCGACGCACTGCATGTCTGTCGCCGGGGGCAATGCAGAGTGCGCGCCGTACAGCCTCCATCCACCCGCTCTCACTCCGCAACCAAGTGACCAGCACGGTACGGCACCGTGTGGAGATGGGCGCGGGCGCACCAGCAGCGCTCTCCTCCCCACCCAGAATGGACCCACGCCGACCCGCACGCATCCCCAATCCCCGCCCCCGGCCATGGTCCCAAACGCAGGCCCTCACGTTGTCTGTGGTGAACTGGGGCGGGACTTTGGGGCACCCAAAGTTGGGAGGCCGGTTGACGGTTGTGGGGTCCGCCGGCGATTCGGCCGCGTTCTTTGACATCACCGTCCTGCGGCGAAATGCCAAGGGGGGAGGCGAATGGAGCGACAGTTGCGGGACGGGCGGGCAGCAAGGGTCCCTTGGGCACTGCATGTGCGGAAGGGGGCGTCCCGTGGGTCGGGCGGCTCTGCGGAGTGTTGCCGGGTTGGGGTCTCGGATTCGAGGACGGTTGAGCTGACGGGTAACGGGCGGTTTGCGGCGTTTGCGGAAGGCTAGAGCCCGCCCCGGAGTACGCTGGTCCGCGAAATGCCCCCTAAACAGGGCACCCCGGGCACCCACCTCCAGTACGACACCTGTAGCTCCCTGTACGTCTGCACGCCGGCCACCGGATCCAGGTACACCACGCCGGGGACGCCCGGGAAGGGCAGGTGCGGCGCGGGCGGCTGCTGGTTGGGTCGGGGGCCCCGCGATGTGGCGTTCGCCCCGTGCGGCAGAAGCACCGCCGCGAGCGCCGCCGCGGCCAGCAGCAAAGCAGCGGCTGGCGGCGGCTGGTGAGAAGGCTGCGCCGCCATTAGCTTTACTCGAGCGGGTCAGGGAAAGGGGGCCTGGAGCAGGTGGACCCACGCGAGGGCGCCCAGGGTAATGTGGGTGGCTAAGGGACCTTGTCCTCTCTGTCACTTTCCAGCTTCCACTCCTCCCGGCGGATCTCTGCATGTGGGAGGCGGGATCGGTGTTGGCAGCAGGCGTGTAGCGGGTCGAAGCCGCGGGCTGGGTCGGGGCGGGCCAGCATTAAGGCAGGGGTAGAGGGCAGGGCAATGAGCAAGGGCATCCTTCCCAGCAGGGAGTGTGTATGTGTTTGTGTTCGCTGGGGCACTAGCGAGCGAGGGGAAGGTGGAGGTGCGGACGGGCTGGAGGAGGAAGGGGTCCTTGAAGCGGGCACGCAAGAGGTTGGCTAGATGCACTCTTGTTAGCTGAAGCGTGCCCGCACGTGAATGCACGCGATGACGAGTTCGACGGCCAGTCGCTTGATGACTCTTACCAAAGATGGTGCCGGTTCGGCGGGGCAAGGGTGGTGCTTGGACGGGTGGAGAAGATCTATCGCGCAGACACCCACGCTCGCCTTTTGCGAGTCTTGATGCCGCTTGTAGGTCCGGGGCGTGGTCTGGGCAGCCCTCTGCGTGTGCGCCTTTTTATAAGACCGGCGGCGGTTGGTTGCCGTAGGAGGAGGGGTTATAGGAGGTCTGCCTCGGGGGAAACGTTGTACTTCGGTACGCACACGCCTCGTATGGTATGGTACGAAAACGTGGTTACAAAAAGGGCTACTATTGGTCGGTCCTATAACCTTACACTTTGTCCTTGTGTGGAGACAGCTAAGCTAGGTCGCCTCCGCGGGAGCGGGAGAGAACCAGGTTTCCCCAGGGCAAGGGCCGTGCACATTGCAGCGTTCTCCGCCTTACAAGCCCGTTCCTCCCCAAGGAGAAGGGGCGGCGTCGCAGTACAGCCTCCGCCTGGAGGCGGTCGCTCATCCCTGTCGCTCGTCTCCTCTCCAAGCTGCAGCATACGTGGAGTGCGCGTTTGCGCCCTTTTGCTCTCGCCTTCTGGTGCACCTACCAGGGGAGGGAGGGCTGGAAGCCCCTTCCCCCCAATTCTGCATTCCAGTATCAGCGATGGGCTTTGCCAGGCCTCGGGCCCCTGGGCCGGCCACCCCATCCAGACTACCGTCATGGGTCTAGCCTCGCACGGTCCCATCAGTACTGACCTGGCTTCCCGCCGACAGCGCCAGGGGCCGGAACCCGTTCCCCAAATGGGAAGCATGAGCCTGTGCATGCCTGTACAAGAGGCCATTTCAGCATGCGCATCACCCTGCGTCGCTGCATGCCCTCCATTCCGCAGTCCGCACCTTCCCGCATTGGCCTGTGCTCCTAGCCCGTCGATCGGCCTCTATTCTAGCTCCCACAATACTGCTGTACCTCACGGTCTGTTTGGGCTCCCTATCAGGAAATGAGCGCGACATCCGCGGCATTTTTCTGTGAAAAGGTTACAGGCGGAGAGGCGAGAAAGGGCGCAGACAACGGGAGGGATAGGCAACCTTCCCGTGATGAGTACCATCGAAACCCTGCCTTAACTACAGCGCACCGCGGCAGCCAAGACCAAAAACTGGGCCATACGCTGGTGCCAGCGCCCGGCGGCTTGAGGCAGACAATGGCGCTAGGACAAAAGGGCTGCGATGCATTAAAGGTGGAGGCGCCGGAGGGGGAGCAATCACCGACACAGCTACGCACCCTTAGATTCCCTTAGCGTCAGCCTGCACTGACCCGCGACGCTGTGCGTGGCCCCAAGCAACCCAAGTAGCCGCTGGGGCCATCAGCATCTCCCGCACCATCTTGCAAATGTATGCGTGCCGCCGGTGCCGCCCGCCGGTAAAGCTGCAGGAGATGGACAAGAGCAGATAGCTCCCCCGCCTCCATCAGCCGCTACCCCCGCCACCGCAGCTCATGGCCGGCGGCGGCAGTGCCGCTGTCGCCAACATGAGCCCCTTCCTGGCCCAGCGCCGCCGGAGCTGAGGAATTAGAGGCGGCAGGGATTGCTGCGGCGGTAGGTGGCGACGCACGGCGGGATCGACCAATTGACGCGGTGCGTAGAGGCGGTGGGGTGCTGAAGGCGTTGATTATTGCGGCGTTGGCGGCGCCGCCGGGGCCGCTGGAGTTGGGGCGGCCATTGGAGGCGTCCTCCGACGGCTGTGGGAGCCTCATCTTCACATGTGCAAGCGTAAGCTCACTGACAGATCTCAACTATGACTGCTCGACTAATGACTGCTAAGGCTGTCGCGCTCTCTGCCGCTGTGCAAGTACAGTGTGTTGTTGGTGTCCTACTCACGGCACGTGTGCAGTTCCTGCGCCGACTGCTAGGCCGTTTGACACCTTGGCCATACGTTTTCCTCGTCTATGCTGCTGGTCCTGTTATGCCAACTTTCATGTTCCGGACTCCCATAGAATGAGAACCTGTTCCTACAGCTGCAGGAAGTGGCCTGCCTACGAAATCCAATCCTTACGGGCGCCTCCGCCGGTGCTGCCCCATGCAGTGGACTGTGCGACCGTCCTCTGCACGGCAACGGCGGCAATTGCATGGCTGCATTGCCTGGACGGATTGCAAAAACATGTACGGCGCAAGTTCCTGTCGGCTGAGATACCCCTTTTTCGGGGCTTTACTGCATTTTGATGGAACGTGTGCAGCCACTGTACCTGGACACGCCTGGATTGACATACGCGGTGTCTGACGTGCGGGGCCTCAGGGGCACAGGGCGAGTTGCGCCCGCTGCTGGACTTTTTGTTACTGAAACAGGTGTTGTTAACTGTAACGACCTTGCGTCTGCCGGTGACCGCGTCGCACCCGGCAGCAGTCCGCACAGGTCCCCCCTGGTCCTGCACCTTGGACAGTCGCGGGTACAAACGGCGAATAGGTAGCTCGTTGTTAAACGATTGTCAAATAATGAGAACCTGCACCTACTGCTGCAGCAGGGACTGCCTGTGAAACCATGTACGGACGCACGGACGCTACGTGGATCTCACTGGATCCAGCAATGAAGCTACCCAGCATGCTTCCATTCCATCCACATCGGCTACGAGTCAAACTGATAGCCACTCGCGCCGGCATATGTAATGGCGACCCTTAACCCATTCGCGGCCGACTTTGTACCCACAGCAAGCAAACCAACAGAACAGGGGGTCGATAAGAAACGACCGAAGAGCGGAGCAGGTGCCCTTGGCGATCACCAGCCTGCTAAGCGAGAGCGCGCACCGCCGAGGACTGTCATCTTGGCAAAGCCCGAGCAACTGGAAAGCACGCTGCAAGGCGACACTTCGGAACTGTGCTCCGTGACGTTTGATAGGGACTTCGGGGTTCGCGATTCACACGTTCAACAGCTCGTGGATGCCGTTGGCGCGAAGCTCACCATGCTGCGGCTGGGCAGCTCGGACACGGGGGACGGCGTCTGGCTGACAGGTAGGCTAAGCCGCTGAGCCTCAAGACCGGCGTCCACCATCTTACCCACGAACTTTGTGCCCATGTGCTCGTGTATCTTAATCCTCGCGTGCCAATGCCGTACAACCACAAGTAGTTGAGCCCTCCTCCCGATGACGCCCTTTGCCCTTGATTTCTCAGACGCGGCCGTGCTGCATATCGCGGAAAAGTGCCCCAACCTGGTCGTGCTGCAGCTGAGCGCCTGCACGGGGGTGACCACACGCGCCTTCGTGGCGGTTACGGAGAAGCTGTCCCAGCTGACCGAGCTGCACGATAGGTCCTCAGGTGGGAGCAGCGGTCCAGGCTTCGGTTTCTGCCCGCTCAGATCCTGCGGGAAAAGGAGCGAGTACGGCTGGCAGAAGACCCGCCACTCCGCGGCGTTAATGGTCGGACTGGATGCCCGACTGAGGCCGTGAAGCGTTGCGCGAAACGGTAAAGGTCGCTACGGAATGCGGTCGGTAGCTACCCTGGAGGATTGCACTTGCCGCCTGGCGGGATGTAGTGCATGGTGTGGGGGAGCTGTGGGAGGGGAGGGACGGACGGCGGCTATCGGTCAAAGGCTGTGCCTTGCTTGCGCCTTCATCGTCAGTCCATGGGGGTTATGGCTCTTTGCCATTGCAACCCTCAATACCGGTATTGATGTAAGGCGGCAGTGCAATCTCTGCCTCGGTTCGCGTTTGACCTTTGCTCCCTGTCGCCCGTGCTGCGTGCCCCACCGCAGGCAAGCTGACCGCAAAGGCGCTGGACCCGCTCCTCAAGGCCGGGGCTCTGCCAAAGCTGCAGAAGCTGTACATCACGGACCAGTCGGGTCTGGGCTACGAGCTCATACAGCGGCTGATCAAGAAGCGCAAGGGGCTGCGCGTGCTGGCGGGGACCACCGACAGCGACTCGGTCGCGTGGGGATGCGTGCTGTCGCAGATGGGGGCAGACTACGGTGACGGCCTGTACGGCAACATGCTCTAGTACGGCAGCCATGGCAATCGACAACTGAGAGCAGGCCCTTTCATGGCTGTGACCGAACTGAATGGACGCGCAGAGCTCGATGCAGGTGTGCATGTTGTGTTGTGTGTGCTGTTGTGTGCCAGCTCCGACCGAGCTGCCAAGTCGGGCGTGGCGCGAGTGCTGCGAGCGCGGAGAGGACCTCCTCGAGGCATTCGTCTTGAAGGTCGCCACACCTGACTCGGTGCGGCCATCATGGTCAATTGCACGTGGTGATAGATTCTTGCAGGTTGCCGTATACCGCCGTACTTGTCCATTTTCCGGTTGCGCTGACGTGTGGTACGGATGGGAACGTTGCCCGACACGTTACACGAACGCAGGAGTGGGCGCCGCTGACATGCTCTGACCCGCCATCTCCCACCGCATGTATGGCCATTCCACTTCCATGCAAAGAAGCTTAGATGCAATTCCGCTGCAGAGCCCCCGGTGTTGATTGCTATATTGCGTTGATATGCTATAATACAAGCGTCCAGCAGCGATCGAAGGTGACCTATCACCCGCGCCTACGTATCGTACGTTTCGTTGCACACAGGGCCACACAGCCAAGAGAGGGGGCGATCCGTCCTGCTACGCCTGCCATCGCCCACCGGGCGCCCACAGCGCCGCCGCCCACAGCCCCGTGGGCGCTACCGAAGTGACACGCGTATACACCGAGTTCGGGGCAGCTAGGGCGCGTTGCGCGCGAAGGCACCACAGCACGGCCTGTCACCAGCTCCAGTTGGAGAACGGCAGTGGCCTGCCACTGTCAGCGCCGGTGCTGCCGCTGCCGCCGCCGTCGGTGCCGCCTCCGGCGGCGACGGCATGCGGGCACAGCGGTGTAACACCAGCCGCCACCGCCAATGCGCCTGTCGCTGCCCTGCGGCGCCGCGGGAAAAATCGCCCAACGTGCACCGACCACCCATGCTGCCGCGGTGATGGCGCCGGCATTGCCACCGCTGCGAGGCTGTGGCCGTATGAGGAGCCGGCATCGCCGAGTAGTCATTCCTGGCGGGAAGGCCAGCGGCCCTGCAATGCTCGGCCCGGGCGGACGGGCTGCACCGGTCCACAGCGTCTCTCCACCTAGGCGTACGGCCGGCGCCTCCGGCGGCGCCTCTTCGGGCGCCTCCACCGGCGCGGCCCCATGCTCTGGACTCAAATAGCGCGAGTTGAGCGGCGGAGGCGGCGACGGCGGCGCCGCCGGCCGCCGGCATGGACTGGCCTGCCGGTGCTGCGGCTGCAAGCCGACGACCGCCGTTGCGGCGGAGGCTGACTGCCCAAGGGAGGTTGATGCCGCAGCCGGCGGCACCTTCGGAGCATCCGGTGAGGGCCGCCAGACCCAGACGTTGCGACCCAGCCCCTGCCGCAACCCCGGCATTCCCGCTGTCGCCACAGTCTTCCTGCTGTGTAGAGGCTGGAGCAGTGTTGTGGACCGCCGATGTCGCCGCCAACAGCAACTCCATCTCGCTCCGCCGCTTCCTATAACGAGTGTCGCTGGGCCTCCAGCCCCAGCCCTCCCAACAATGGGCGGCGACGAGCCGCTGGCATCGCAAGCTTCACCGTCGCCGCCGCCGATGACGCTGCTGCTGGCTTACCGCCGCTGCGCCCCTGCGCCGCCGACAGCTGCAGCACCGGCGCCGAAGCCGGCCCCAACAGCAACGCCAGCGCCTCCACAGTCGCAATGGAAACCAACAACGGCGCCGCCATAGCCGCCGGCGCCCCTGCCGCTGCCGCCTCCGCGCGGGCCACCCTCGGTGGCCGTGGCGCCCGCAGCGTCGTGCCCGCTCCCAGTCGCTTGGGGCGGTTATCCACCAGCTCCAGGCGAACTAATTACTACCCGCCGGGTC
>LSYV01000008.1:2239676-2259565 GCA_001584585.1 Gonium pectorale | reverse complement strand
ACCTCCTCCGCGGCTGCAGGGCCGTCGTGGAGCACAGCCGTGCGGCTGCCGGTGCGGGCGGCTCTACCGCCCCGGCGTGGCCACCGCGCAGCCTGGCGCCGGGCCGCCGCCCCGCCTGCCGCCATCGCAGTGCGCGTGTGCGGCGGCTCGGGCGGCATCCTGACCATCAAGATATCCGACCAGGGGGGAGGCATCCCCGACGACATGATTGAGAAGGTGGGCGACTGCGTCGCGTGCGTGAACAACGGCGTCGCGTGTGGCGGCAGGGTGGATGAATACGTGGTCACCTTGCTGTTGCCTGGAAAAATGTGGAAGGGAAGGGGGTAGGGAAGTTGTTACAAGGACGTCCTGCTGGTGCAGGCCTGGGTGCCTGACTAGCACAGCCCTCCGAGCCGCTGGCTTGCCTTCGTTCCCGACATTCTACGGTCAACCGTAAATCGTTTTCCGTACGGGTGGCCGTTGGCAGGTGTGGTCGTACGGCTTCACGACGATCGGGCGTTCGGCCGGCCACGCCGCCTCCGGATCAACTGCAGCCGCCAACGGCGCCAGCAGCTCCAACGGCAGCGACGTCGTGGAGGGGCTGGGCAGCGGTGGCCAACAGAACGGCCCGCGCGGCGGCATCGGCGGTCTGGCGGGGCTTATGCGCAGCGGCGGGGGCAGCCGCTTCCAGATGGCGGGCTTGGGCTTCGGGCTGCCCCTTTCGCGGGTGTACGCTCGGTACTTTGGTGAGCGGCGGCCGGCTCCAGGACCGCGGGGCCGGGGGCGGGGCTTGCTTCGCGGTGCTGTGCCATCGTGTCACCCGCCACAACCCGCATGAGCACAGCGCAGGCTCTAGATGAACATGTATATTATTGGGCAATCCGAGAAGACCAGGGAACCTCACACCCACACCTTCAGGTCTGGCTGGATGCTGTTTGAGCTGGCGGCTGGGCGGTTCGCTCGCTCGCTCGCTCGCTCGCTGGGAGCTGTTTTCAGCACCCCCTCGCCCGTTCCCAACCGCACCCCCAACATACCAGTACGCACCGTATTCCTCTTGTGTCGACCCCACCCTACCCCACGGACTGAATAACCCCACCCTACCCCACCCCACCCACATACACACACACACCCCGCAGGCGGCGACCTCAAGCTGCAGTCCGTTCCGGGCTACGGGGTGGACGCCTACCTGCAGCTGCGGCGGCTGGAGGAGCACGAGTGGGCGTGGAGGGAGCACGTGGACGACAGCGCGCCGCTGCCGCTCAAGACGCCGTACTGAGCGTGCGCGTGTGTGCGTGTCTGTGTGCGTGTCGTGCGTACGTACGACACGCCTGCGGGCCTCGGAAGGCGTGCGTGCGGGCCTGGAGCGCAAGCGGGGTGTGCGTGTGCGTGAGTGTGTGTGCGTGTGAGCGTGTGTGCGCGCAGGCGGACCCGCCGGAGCAGAGCGGCCGTGGTCGCTCCGAGGGCATGGACGCGAGCAAGCGCGTACAGGTTACAGGTTACACGTCCGTCAAAGCCGGGGGGGCGTACGCATGGTGGCGGCGGCGGCGGCAGGGAGCCCGCCTGCCTCCATGCACATCCAGCCCGTCCCTGGCGGCTGCAAGGAAGGGCAGGGAAGGGGCAGCACTTGTCGGTTCACGGCGCGTAGCAGGCGGGCCGCGGGTGCATGCCGCGGCAGGCTCCTCGAGTTACTGGCCCCGGCAAGTATCGCCGTCGAGGTTGTTTTGCAGGAGCGATGTGGGGCGGCGGTTTCTGTAGGCGGGTCGAGCGGGTTCATTGGATAGGCACATGATAAAAGCGCACATGCCTGCGGCACGGACGGACGGACGGACCGACGGACGGATGCAGCGAACGGGGCAGGCGATGTGCAAATGCTCCGCGACACTGGTCAAAGTGCAGGCTGGGAGGAGTGGGGTTTAAGGTGGGGCGGGCACATGACGGGGGCTTGGACTCAAGCCTCCACCGAGGCAATGAAACTCCAACCCCAGCACACTCTCGGGAGATAACGATGGTTCTGGCTTCCTGCGATTCGGGCAAGCTTCCGGGTGCCCTACCGGTAAGCACACGGCGCCTCCCGAAGGGCGTGCGACGCACATAAACGGGCGCTTGTCGGGGCGTACGGGCCGGGCGTCCACTGCAGCGCCGCGCATGACGCCCGCGAATGAAGCGTTAAGCGCGGTGCTCCCAACCCCCGGCATGGGACTTGAGAGGCAGGCTATTCAATAACGGCTGGGGCCGGTGGCGGACTCTGGGGGACGGTTGTGGCAGTGATTGTGGGCTTCGGACTTTTACCCGCTCAGCCTGCGGCGTGGTCGTGCAGCGTGGGGCTTAGGGGAGCGCTTCACCGCAGGGCAAGATCGCGCTTCTTGAGTTGGTTGGTGCTGCGTTGGGCGTGTTTGTTGTGGTTGGCTGAACCGGCAACGGTGACTTGTACGTGTACGGCGGCATTACAGGTGTGGCGCGCACCTGAGTGGATACTGCGTGGCGGTTGCTTGACGGTAACACGGGGTGTGTGCCCCGAACACGCTCGTACCTTCCATGCTTGTACAATGGTAACGCGGGCGGGCGTACAAGGAGAGCGCGAGCGGCCTTACAGGCAACAGGCAGAGCACACATGCAGAGGCTGTTGCAGGAGCCGTTAAGTCTGAATCAACAGCAAACTGAAGACCCAGGCGCCGCACCGCCTTCGCCCCATGCGCGCCGCCCACCACGTCTCTGGGCACGGGCAACGCAACCGTGACCGCAGCCGTAACCACGCCTTCTGTCGCTCCCTCTTTCTTTGCAGTGTTCATTTTTTCACCACACTCCAGTGTCTGTGTTTTTTGCATCCTTATGCATCGTCATAAGATGTCGCCGTGTCCCTATGCAGCTCTCCCTCTGCACTTCCATAAAACCGCCCTATCCCACCATCATGCCTCCTTGCTTTGCGGGCCCTGCTCCTCCAATGCTCAGCTGGCACCAGGCCACCGGCGCAGCCAGCCTGCCCAGCCTGGCCGCTGCTGCTCCCTCTGGGAACAGAGGCACAGGGCCTGAGTGCGAGAGCGCAGTGGCTTTAGGTACCGACCCGGTGTTAGCTGTCGCACGCGCCGGCGCGTCCAGCTGCCAGTGAAATTATGAGACGCCGTAGCTGATACAGGTTACTTTGCCGCCGCCCTCCAGTCCGGTGCAGCTTATGCCGCCGCCCTCCACCGCCCTCCAGGCCCCTACCGAGCCGAGTAAACGAGCGGCGCGTCCGGGGTGGGCTGGCTAGCCCGGGCGAAGCGGATCAGCAGCGCCTCAACGGACTGCCCGGGGACCTGCCGAGGGGGGAGCGGCAGCGGTGGCAGCAGCAGCGCCAGGAAAGCAATAACGACTTTGAGGCGGCGGGGGCGACAGCAGTAGCAGCAGCAGTGGTGACAAGAAGAGATGGAGTAGCGGGCGGTGACGATAGGGCTTGGCCAGGGAGCCCGGCCGTGTTGAGCAGCAGGCAGTATGTGTAGGGCATCACACAGCAGGTGGCGACAAGAGAGAAAGGGATATCCGGAGGTGCGCTGGGTGGCGCCTAACACAGCCGGGGGGGCAGGTGCCGACAAAGGGCCGCGGCCTCTGCCGGTTTCCTCTGTCCTTGCGGTCCTCCATGCCGCTTGCCCGCTTGCCCGGCCATGGCGGTCATGGTCGGCGGTCATTCGTCGCGCTGCCTGACCTCTGCGCGCCCTCGCCCGCGCCCCCGCCCGTGATCAAGCGCCCACCTTGAGGCCCGCCAGGTAGGGCTCCAGGTGGGTCCACTCCCAGCGCGGACGCCGCCGGAACAGCGCCGCGAAGCGCTCCGCCGGCTCGTGCGGCAGCGCAGCGGCGGGGAAGGCCGAGATGCGCGCCTCGGGGCCGGTGCCTGTGGCGACACGGGGGGCGGCGCGGTGCCAGGGGCGGTGGGGAACCTCACCGACAGGAAGACGGGGTAGGACCGTAGCCGGCACGGCTACGGAAAGGACCGGAAGAGGCCGCGGGGTGCGCGCCGGCTGGCGGCGGAACCGGTAGTTTAACCAATGGCGGGGAGAGGATATGAAGCCTTGCGGTGGGGAGGTGGGGCGACGACAGAAGACGAAACTCAAAAGCCCAGGGCGGTGCGGCCGTGAGGCGCGGCATTCCCGCGCGCTGTACGCCGGCGTGAGGGTCTAGGTGAGCAATCGGCGGGGCTGGCGGGGAGCAGGTGCACATACGGAGAGCCCAACTCCTCACCCAGACTCCAATGCCCCAGACCGTATCCCCTGTCCCTTGCCGCGGCGGCCTGCCGTCCACCCACCATCCACAAGCGCCTCCGCCGCCAGCATGTCGGGGCGGGGGCTCATGCCGGCCGGCACGGCGCGCGCCCAGGCGGCCGTGAAGTCCTGGAGCGGCATCGACCCGCGGGCTGCAGCCAGCACCTTGTGGGCGAAGTGGATACAGACCTGGCGGGGTGCAGCGAGGGCAGGGCGGTTTCAGGTAAAGACGGGTCAGGCGTTCAACAAGAAGGCAGCGGTCCCCTGTAGCGGCAGCTTGGTGGCAGGGCCGCCAGCTCATGACAGTGCGTGCTGGATTGCGCGCGAGGGCCCCAAAACCTCCCCGCCCCCCGGCGCCCTCATGTCCACGCCGCCGCCCCTCACAAACCCGGGCCGCAGATCCAGCCCTTGGCTCGCCCCTCTCAGACCTCCCAACCCGCGCTTCTGCCGCCGCCCTGCACTCCCCCCGCCCCACACCCCTGCCTCCCAGCTGCAGCCCGCCGAGCGCACCTTGGTCTCGTCCACGGCCCACACGCCGTCGCCCGCCGCCGCCGGCCCCGCCTCGGCCGAGCCCGCTGCTCCCGCGTCGACCCGCCTGGCGTACACCGTCAGGCAGTGCCCCACCACGTTCGGGTGGTAGCCGTCCGCCCGCAGCGCCTCGAGCAGCTCGCCCCCGCGCAGCGCACCCAGCGGCATGCCGGCCTGCTGGGCGCTGCGGAAGCAATGGGGAGGTGGATGGGGAAGGGGACAGGGGTTTCGGAGCGGCGTGGCGCACGGGCTCCGCCCTGCCGTACCGTCGCCTGCCAGGTCGCTGCGCAGCGCGCTTGGCTTTCGGACTGGGAGCGCTCCTATCCACAAATTTCCGTGCCAATTCCCTCCTCTCGCTACCACCTACCGCCAAGCCTCCCGCCCTCTGCGTACCTTGCATCCCCCCCCGTCCCCAGACCCCTAGGCTAGCCTGCCCCTGCCTGGTGCCAGTCCCCCCCCCGCAGGGCGGGGAATGGTGCACCCCCCCCCCTTCCCCAAACCCCTCTCCTCTCCGCCTTTGCTCTTCCCTCTCCCCCTCCCCCATACCCACGTGAGTAGCACCATCTCCAGCAGCTCGCCCAGGTAGCCCCCCTCAACCGCCCTCCAGCGCCCGTCCAGCTCCACAGCGCCCTCGGCGGCCAACGCGGCACGCAGCTCAGCGGGGCTGGCCTGTGCGGTGTTTCCACATGGTGGGCGAGGGCAGGGCAGGGCAGCTGGATGGGTGAATGCGGAGGGGGTTGATAATGCCCGCGTCGGGGGCACCATCAGTCCTCCAGCATTGATGCCAGCTCCCACCATCCTCGCCCCCCCCCCTTGCCCCCGCCAGTGCACTCCTCGTCGCACACTCGACCCACCTGCACCTCCGCCAGCAGCTCGTCGAACGTGTACCCGGCTGCCCTCCGACCGCCCGGGCCCTCCGCCTCCGCCATCGCCGTGTCGCCGTCTCCGTCGGCCCCCTCGCCCTCGTCCTGTGGGCCGTAGGGACGCTCCCAGAGCAGCCGCCGCAGCGGCCCCAGCCGCGGAGCCACCTCCACCAGCTGCGACGGAAGGAGCGGTCAAGCGGGGGACGGAAGGAGCGGTCAAGGGGGGGAGAGAGAGGAAGGGAGTCAACGGCGGGTGGGAAGCGCGCGCCGGCGTGCCTGCGTGTGTGCGGCAGAGTACCCCGCACAGGCAGCCAGACAGGCAAGAAAGCAGCGGGCAGCTTGCGTGAGGGCGGTAGGGTGGGTCCGCGCGATGCCGGAGGATGGCCGGGAGGATGGCCGGAAGGTACGTCACGTGTTATTGTGTTCGGTGCCCGGGGCGGACGCCGCATGACTCGCCGACAAGACTTTGTCAAATACCCGCCCTGTCCGCGTTCACGACAAGGTCATGCCAGATTCTTGCATCAAGCTGCGGACTCCGGTTACCCTGCGCTGGCGACCGAGCCGGGTGCTGGGGCATAGGCCACGTACAGCCAGCTACAGCCACATGCGCCTCTCCAGCGCACATTCAATGCGGGATTCTGTTCCTAAAAGGCCCCTGGGCTGCGGATGACGTCCTGAAGCCCGGCGATCCCGTGGTTCGCCGCACCATGCCTGGACCCCTTGCCCCGGGCCACCTTCGCCCGCAGGCACAGCTCCTTCAGGCCGCCCTGTGCGCGCGCGCGTCCTGACTCCCCTCCGCCAAGCCTCGCCTCCCCTACGGCCCAGAGCACCTGTTGTGTTTCGCAAGCCCCGCCCCCACCTCTATGTGCGAGCCGCTGGTCGCAGCCACCTGAATGGGCTCAGCCGAGTCTGCGGAGCGGAACTGTGGGGGCGGGGGGGGGTCCACGAGGGCGGCAGCGGGGCAGTCGTGCACCGCGTGGGGAGGAGGGGGACGAGGTCGGGCGGTCGGTCAGGATGGGGAAAGAGCTGGGCCAACAGTACTGAGAGGGATGAGTCGAGTGGCGCAGAGGCCAGTGCGGCACTTCGGCAGCAGTAGACAGCGGCAGGGAGCGCGCCTTTGCGAACAACGACGACGCCTTTGCGCCGCGTCGCGCACCCTGGTCTGCTGGACCACGCCCACGGCGCTGACCCCAGCCGTCGCGCGTCAACCAGCCTCGCGTAACAGCACTCCATGGGGGCGGGGGGAGAGGCAGTCCTTCGGGTGAGCGGAATGGCGGCGAGGCGAGGCCGCGGTTGGCCGCCCCGCAATGACCCGGGGCGGTTGCCATGGAGCGCAGTACACGCGCTTGCACGCCCCACCCGGCAACCCTCGGCCACCCCGCCCGCTCGCCTCCGCCCGGAGCCCCGGCGGCCCGTCCCGCCCTAGACTGCCGCCCACTCACATACTCCCACTGCGTCATCAGGCCCTGGCCCACGCCAAGGGGCATGGAGCCGTCGCCTGGGGCAGGGGCAGGGGCGGTGCGAGATGGCCGAGAAGGGGGGATGGGGTGGGGGGGCTGAGCGCAGTTTTGCGTCAGGCCCCAAAGGAGAGAGCTGATGCCGGTCGGTATGGTGACGCCGCCTTCCTGCGCCAGCACGACGGCAGCAGAAGCCACTCAACGTGAGGATTGGATTGCCATGGAGCGAGGGCCCCAACTGCCCTAACTCAATTCCAGCTCCCCCAGGGATCTGGCCGTGATCTGGACGCGATCAGAACTGACCCTGAGATGCGCCGGGCTGGGACGCAGCTTCATCCTGTAGGGTCCAGCCGAGAAGTAGGGAGGGCGGCACGAGTAGCACCGTAAGGCAGGGCCGTGGCAAGGCCGGAGCCGCACCGTGCGGCTTTCGCTGTCATTGAAAGTCAGAACACGTTCTGTACAATCTCGAGAGAACCCCGGTGATACGGAGGGCGGGCCATGCGGGGCTTCGGCGTGAAGTGGTTGGGAGGGGTTGCCCTACCGTACCTGGGCAGCTGTTTCGGAGGGCCGCACAAGCAGCTGCAGGTTGGTCGTCTCCACGAGCTTCATAGCGTACGTCCGCTGGGACGTGCACAGCACCGCCTCCTCATCCTCAGCGCCCTTGACGACCACCCTGGATGGGCGCCAGCAGGATGCTTCAAGGTGGGTTTGGTTGCCTCAAGGCTGCGTTAGAGGCTGCGTGCCTCACCCTTTCTCCACAATTTCTTGGAGGAGCGTTTCGTCGACCTGGAGCAGCCTCAGGTCGCTTCGCACACCAGGGGCGAACGAGAAGGCGCGCGGCTGTCCTTGCACCAGCCCGATTGTAGCAGCCATTGCAGATCACTTGTGCAGCATAAGAGTGGTAGTTGATGCAGGGAGATGGAGAGCTGTGAGAAAGGCAGCGAGGGTGGTATGCCAAGTAATCCTAGCTAGGCGACGAGAAGGAAGACGAGCAGGTGCACAGACCGTTGCGGTACTTGCAATTATACTTGTCTATGAGGTATGTGGCGTGGAAGCTTCGTGGGGGTGTCTGGGAACAGTTCCCGCGAACGGGATCCTAAGTTCCGGAGCAGTTCCGGAGCGTGGCGACGATCAGCGTGTTTTACACACAGCTTGTGAATCAATCAGCCGCGATTCGGCAAGACACATCCCAGCTCTCAGTGACAGGTTTTGATAGGATGGGCTCTTCAGTAGCCCTCGATTGGGCAAGCCCCCAGTACGCTTCGTGGGCCTGTTGAAAGCACCTACCCGGTCACCATTACCATGAGAGAGATGAAAATACGCAGGTCTCCAAGACCTGCGCCACCTCAGGCATAGGGACTGCACTGCCGCATCGCAGCGGGTTCAATGACGCGTACACACAAGGACCTGCTTCCGGTCTCGTCACCGCAATCAGTATATAGCTGAAACGACATGCCCATTGGTAGGATTCCAGGTCATCTCAAGCAAGGCAATCGCCGTCTCCATGTCCGCCAAACCGTCCGTGGCATACCATGCACGTCCTCTGCGCTGCTGCCAATAAGAAACGGCTGGCACGCGGCTGCAGCCCAGTTGGTCCCCGACCCGGTGCCCTGCGCGCCGTGCAAGCGAACTAGCAGCAATGAGTGCACACATTCTTTTCAGTTCATAGCAACACCGGGCTCCCCGCGTTGCATGAAAAAAACTGGTCGCAAGAGGTGAAACCCGCCAACCCGTCATCACCACCACCATCACCATGGGTGTCGGTTCCAACCTTGCTAGGGATCAGCGCTTGGCGCCAGCTAGACGAATGCCCATAGCTACGTACGCGCTGTGGAAAGCCAAGCTACGGTTGCCCAGGGGCGGTCCCCGGCCGCAACAGCCTCCTCACACGCTCCGTCATCCTTGATGCCCACACTTCCGGGCCCGATGTAAGCATAGCCGTACGGGAATATTTTCTTCCCTTACCACCAGCGTCACGTCGTACAGTGCGACCCGCATTGCACACAAGGTCGACACGCAACCCAGCCATGCGTTCGCCAGTACACAGAGTGTTGACGTGTACTACAAATATGCACACGTTCATCACTGCCAATTTAATCATGAATACCCTGCGTTTAGTAGCATAGGCCGATACGCTGGCGACTCGACATATCGTACCCCACGCGCGCTCAACGGTGCCGCCCCCCGTTCAACCCCGATCATAGCGACCTTACTACATCTCGCCTTGCATGGACGTATTTTGGCCTTCAGAGACCCTTGATCCACCATAACGGTCACGCCCCACGCGACGTCCCCCCGGAACCGCACGCCTTGCGGTGACGCGGCGAGCGGCAGCCAGCTAGCTCCCTTGCGCCCAACCCCGCAGCTCAATACGGCAGCTTCATCGAGCTGCGCGGCTGCGCCGGCCGCCGCGCCCCGCCCATGTCGTAGTGCTCCGTGGCGACCGACTCGGGCCTCGACACCGCTGCCGCTCCCGCCGCTGCGGGCCCAACCGACAGGTCACCATCCCACGGCCACGGCCAAGCCCCGCTGCTGAAACTCATGCTCGGCTCGAAAAAGACGGCGTTGATGGACCCCGCCTTGCTGACCGCGGAGGAGGCCTGGTGCCTCAGGCTCCTGGAATGCTTGACCCCGCCGCTCTCCGTGCCGCGCTGCGACGCCGGTTCTGGCTTGGCCTTGGCGGCGCCGCCCAGCACCGGCCCCGCCGCCCGCGTTGCAGCTGCTCTTGGCTTGGGCGACCTGGCCGCACGCGGCGCGGCGGCGGCGCCGCCGCCGCCAGTCCCGGGCACCGCGTCTGCCGCGAAGCTGACGCCGCTTGCTGTAGCCGCGGCCGCGGCCGCGGCTGCGGTAGCGTGTACGGGCGTCGCGGTTGCGGCCAGAGGCCCTTGGCCCGTGGAGCTGCCACGGCGCTGCCCCCTCGCGAAAGAGGCGCTCCAGCCGCCGATGCCGGCTGCCGCCCCGCAAGATGTCGAAGCGCTGCTCGTCGTGCTGTTCCGCAGCGAGGACGCCAGGCAGGTCCGCATGGGCCGGCCCCGCGCGCCGCAGCCGCCGCAGCCGCTGTCGGGCGCGCCGCGCCCGTCGTCGCGCACGGACCCCGACAGAACGCTCGCCGGCCGGACGTCCCCGGGTCCCGGCGTCATTGCCCGCCAGGCGGCGGCGCGGCTGTCCAGCTCGAAGCTGCGCCGTGGCGGCGCTGCCGCAATAACCTGCCCGCCGTTGGCAACGGTGACCATCGCCGCGTTGCCGCTGCCGGTCGGCGACTGTGGAGAGCCGGGAGCTGCGCCCCAGGACGGCAACTGCGGCTGCCGTGCGGCAGCCGGCCCCACGCCGGCGCTGGCGGGCCAGGCGGCTTGCTGGTGGGGGTTGGGGTGGGGCTGGGGGTGGTGCTGGGTCTCCAGCACGCGCAGGCTCATGCCGAAGCCGCCAGGCGCCACCAGGTGCGAGGCGGAAGGCGCCTGGGAGGGGGGCCCCGAGCTGGCCACGGAGGAGGGCGTCCCGGCGCGCTGCGGCGGCGCGTGGCGGGGGTCGGGGCTGGGGCCGGTCAGGCCGGCGAAGCGGCCGGTTGGGGCGCCGGTCCCGGTGCTGGGGGTTCCCGCGCGCGACGGCGGGGCGGACGTGTGCGTGGGGGCCCGGGAGCAGGTGGGCCGGAGGCCGCCGCTGTTGGCCGAGGGCACCATGCCGGTGTGGGAGGCCTGGGCCGAGGGGGAGGCGGGAACGGCCGAGGCAGTCCAGGGCAGGGGCGAGCCGGGCGGCTGCGGGTAGGGGTCCGCGGAGTGCAGCCCCGCTGGGTAGATGCTCTTGAAGCCCCAGGCGGCGCGGCGGATGTCAGCCGCCGTCGCGACCGCCTCCACGCGGCCGTTGGTATGGCGGGGCTGCGGGGACTGCGAGCGGAGCTGCGGCTGCGGCTTAGGGGAGGGGGACTGGGCGCGCAGCAACATCTGCGGTTGGTGCGCCGACGGGGACTGGGAGCGCGATGGGTTGTGGTGATGGTGGAGCGCCGTCACCGAGGGCGACGGGGCGCGGTGCGGCGGCGTCGGCGGCGGCGTTGAGCGGCGCGGCGTGGAGGAGCCGAGGGCGGGGGACTGCGACCGCAGCTGCTGGACGTGAGGAGTCAGCTGCAAGGAGGGCGACGGAGCGCGCAACAGCAGCACCTGCGCTGGCGGAGGCGGAATGGCGGAGGGCGACGGGGAGCGTGGCGGCTGTTCCTGCTGCTGCAACAGCTGTTGCGCTAGCGAAAGCGAAGGCGACGGCGCGCGGGGGGAGGCCGCTGCCACATGTTGGTGGTGGCTGTCGTGGGAGTGCAGGTCCCGCTGCTGCTGCGCGCTCTCCTGTTCTTGGACCTGGAGTGCCTGGGCCTGCGCCTGCGGCGACGACGCCTGTCCCCGCGGCGACGGCTGCGCCTCGCGTCCGAATGTCACCTGGAGCGTGGGAGTGGCTGCCCTGCTGCTTACGCTGCCCTCAGCTGCACGAAAGCCGCCATGCTCCTTGACGACCGACGAAACCGCCCCACCTCTGCTGCCGCCGCCGCCGCCACTGACGCCGACGCTGCCCACGCTGACGCCTCGGGCACTCGCCCCGCCGTGCACCGCCGCGGCCCTCCACGCTGCGTCGCCGGGCCACCCCTCCGCCTCTCCCGCCGTCCGGGCGCTGAGGCAGCCGTGGTGCGCCTGAACCGCCGCCTGCCGCATCGTCCGCGCCGACTGCACCAACTGAGCGCTGTAGGGGCCCGGCCCCGAGGACGCACTGCGTTGCACCAGCCGTAGGGACAGGCGAGGCACGGCCGCGGCCGCCGCCGTCGCCGACGGCAGCGCGCTTTGGTCCGGCGCTGCGCTGGCCGGGCCCTTGCCCAGCTCCAATCCGGGCACGGCGGAGGCGGAGGCGGCCGGCGGCGCGACGGGTTTGGGCGCCGCTAGGCCGACCTCCCAGAGGTCCTGCTCCTCGTCGCCTTCCGCCAACTCGCGGTCATCCGGTTCCGGCGCGGCGGTCCCGCCTGCGGCCAGCTCGGCTACCATTAGCTCCACAGCGACGGCGGCCTCGCCGGAGCCGCCCGAGCCGATGAGCTGCGTGACTTGGCGCCGCGCCTCCGCCGCGGCGGCGTCGGCGGCGACTTCCGCCATTACAGCAGCAGTGACAGCTGCGGCGGCAGCTGTGGCGTCCGCTGCTGTGACGGCGGGGCCCTTGGCTTCGCCCCCTCGGGCAAGTCGTGGGCTGGGGCTTCGCGGGGTGAGGCTCCCGATGGCGCCGCCGCCCTGGGCGCCTCCCGATAGGGTGATCTCCGCGCCTCCTCCGGCAACTACGCGCATGCCGCCCGAATTGGACACGACGTCGCCAGGGCCGCTTCTGCCGTCACGGGGCGACCTGCGCTCTCCGCTCAGGGAGGGCACGCCCTCCACCTGCGCCAGGCGTGCAGCGGCGGCCGCCACCGCCGGCGGCACCGGCACCGGCGCCCCCGACACCACACCTCCGCCGCCGCCGCCATCGCTGAGCCGCGGCCCGGCGGCCGCAGTGCCACCACCGCCGATGCTAAGGCGCGTCGCCCGCGGGGAGAGCCGCGGCGACGCCTGCACCACGTCCCCCGCCAGGGAGGAGGAGATGGGCATCACGACGGGGCAGCGCGGGGTCATGCCCCGCACGCCGCCGCTGGGCCGCGGCCGCGGCGCGCCGGTCTTCAGGTGGTGCTGCTCCAGCAGCGCATCCACGTACTCGATCTCGTTAATGAAGTGCGCCGCCGCCTCGATCGCCGTCAGCGCCTCCGCGGCCGCCAGGGCCTTCCCGCCGCTGGCGCCGCTGGCGCGGCCGTCCTTCGACTGGGGCGGCGTGAACGGCGGCCGCGACTGCAGTTGCGGGACGGAGGGGGTCGACATGGCGCCCATCTCGGGGCCCAGGGCGTGCGGCCCACGATAGGGCAGGCCCGTGAGGAACGTCCCGTCGTCCTCCTGGCCCGCGTCCGACACGGCGACGCCCTGAGGAAGCTCGCCAGCGTCCTGCTGCCCCTGCTCCGGCCCCTGCTCCTGCGCTTGCTGGCGCTCGCGCTCCATGTCCTCCTCCGCATCGAGAGCAGCCTCCAGCAGCGCAAAGGCCGCGGCGGCGCGCATCTTGGCTCGCTCCGCGCGCTGCGCATCCTCATCGGCGGCGCCGCCGCCGCGCGCCCTTCGCTCCACGGCGGCGTTGCTCACCGTGCCGTTGCCCGGCGAGCTCAGGCGGGCCTTGCGCCACGGACCCGCCCGGGCCTTGTCGGCCGGCCCCCCACGCAGCGGGCTGGGCGGGTGGCGCTTGGGGCCGGGACCATCGAAGCTGCGACGCTGCAAGCTGCCGCCGAAGCCGCCGCCGCCGCCGCTCCCGCTGCTGCTGCTGCGCCCCCGGAACTCGGCGCCGCTGGGCTGGCCGTCCTTGTGGCTGCCATACCCCGCAGGCGTGCCATGCACAGACGGCAGCGCGCCATCTCCCGACCGACGGAGGCCGCCCGGCGAATGCCGCGCCGCACTGCGTCCCGTGCTGTGGCGGCTGCGGCTCCCCGCGTCGCCGCCCTCCCCGCCCGACGAGTCGCCGCCACCGCCGCTGTCGCTGCTGTCCCCCCCGGCGCCGGCGCCGCTGCGGGCGCGGCTGACGTTGCTGGTGCTGCTGCGGGCGGCGCTGCCGACGCTGTGTGCGGTGCTGGAGCTGCCCAGCAGCGCCCGGCGCAGCCTCTCCACGCGCCGGTTGTGGTGCGCCATAGCCTCCGGGTCCACCTACAACGCAACGAACAATAATATTCGGAGGCAACATTACCTCCAGTGCTGCAAGGGCTACAAGCACGAGTCACATAGTGCAAGACAGTTAAACCCTGAAATATTTGCTTGGGCAACGAGGCTTGTATCAATCTGGATAAGGGGGTCCAATTGCGCGCACCGCCCCCTGCGGCGCCTCGAAGGGCACTGGAGGGCGGGCGGGGCGACCCGCACCTGCTTGCTGGGCGGCGCCTTGTACGACAGGATGCGCTGCAGCACCTCCCGGTTGGCGCGGCTGCCCTGCTTTTGGATCTCGTACTGCTCGCTCTCCAGCAGGTGGCGCAGGAACTCGGGGCCCTCGGACACCCAATGCTCCCGCGACTCGCCGCCCTGCGCGCACGCAGGCAGGCACACCGGCACGCGTGCGCAAAGGGGCTACCGTAGGTATGTGCGCCACGGGGCTAGAGCTGTGTGACGAGTGGCGGCGGGGAGCGGAAAGGACACGCGGGGACGTGGGCACGACGCCATAGGACGCGTGGCCGACGGCGCGCGGGAGCAGGCGGGAGTTTGCAGGAGAAGGGTGTGGAGATTAATGGGCCGGGCGCCAGCAGCATTTGTCCCATTCCGTCACGGAGCAGGCGCAAGAGGAGCCATCCGCGGGCTCCCGGGGAGACAGCGGCGGCGTGCCGGTTCAAGAGCATCACAGTTCACTCAACCGCGCTTAGCCTGGCGGGTGGTGGCCCATCGACCAAACGTGGCGAGCGCTCGCCCCCGGTGGCAGCGTGCTCCTTGCCTGTGCGGAAGGCATTACACACACCTGCTGCACCTCCTCCAGCAACTTCCGCCGCCGGATTGCCGAGATCATGCTGGAGATGGGCAGGGCCATGCCTGGCATGCGGCGGGCGGGGGCTACTCAGTCCGTGGGCAAAAGCTGACTGATGTCCGTCGGGGGCCGGGGGGAGAGAACCAAGGGAAGGTCAAGGTCGCGTGAGGGCCGACGGGCCAGAGGTGTGGCGCGCAGAGCCCGCGGCCTCCAGGGCCATGCATGGGAGGTGGCGAGGACGGCTTGATGGGAATGGCACCAGGGGGGGGACCCAGCGCGGGGGGGAGGATCCGGTGGCGTGAGGGCCGAGAGGCCGAGGCTTGCGGCACTTGATTAGCTAGTGCAGAGCCAGCTGACTCAGTGCCAGACCTTGGGCCGCGAGCAGCGTGGCGCGGTGCACATCTTTGGGACGGGTAGCTGCATCGGGTAGCCACATTGGGTAGCCGCATTGGGTAGCCGCATTGGGTAGCCACATTGGGTAGCCGCATTGGCGCAGGCTGACATGGGCACAGGCAACGGCATACATACGCGTCCCGCACCTGATGGGAGGACGTACTCGGCGCCCAGCGGGTTTTTGTCTGCCATAACCTGGTGGGGATTTGCGAGGACACAGGGGCGAGGAGGAGGCTTGGTGCTCACTGACGCGATGATTTCCCAACAGGGCTTGGCGTTTTGCATGAGTCGACGCCTCTAAACGTTATAGCTCATAGGCTGCTTCCCGTGCTCTAAGGCATTGGAGAGCAGCAGGGTTAGCTCGCGCTGGCGCCAACGCGTAGTGTGTAGCGCCCCAAGCACCGGGCGCTGGACCCGCACCTCGTAGCTCAGAAAGTGGTGGAACTCCCGCCAGTTAATCTCCCCGTCATTATCAAAGTCGAACTGCATTGAGCGCAGGGAGGTCGAACGACTGAGGCGGGGGAAGGCGAAGGAGGCGCAAAATGGGCGCCTCCCAGGTGCTCCAGGCGCCGCCCTCTCCACACAGGGGGAGTGCAGGCGCGGTGCTACGATTCGATGAGCGGCCCCTTCCCCCCCACCACCACACACACGCAGGCCATCCACCGGACCGGATGCGCAGCATGCCAGTAAAGGAAACCACCATGCGGACAGCGGAGACTTACCAACTTGATGACCTCCATGATTGCGTTTTGGCTGACGGGGACGCCGGAAGCCTGTGGTTGTGGGGTGAAGGAGAAGGGAAACGATGTGGTTGGGGAACCCAGGCCCGACGTGTTACGAAAGTGCACATGGGTTAAGGACTTGACGTGGGAGCGCCGCCGGCGTTGCTTGGGCGGTGCCTTGATCGCGAGCCGGACGACCCAGGCACAACACTCCCCAACGCTGGGTGGGGCAAACCGTACGGCCCTGCCGCCGACGAGGCAGCCCAGCCGCGCGACCCACACACGAAGAGCCTGGAGGCCGGCAGGCGCCCACTGTCCGCAACGCCAACCCAGGATTGCCGGAGGTGCTCAACGAGAAAGATACCGGGTACGACCCCGTGCTACCCCGCCCGCCGCCCCCCCCAACAGCGTGCCACCTTGAGAGCGGTCTCCAGCTCCTCAGCGTCGATTTGCCTGCGGTGGGTGGGGCAGTGGGGAGTTGAAGGGAAAGGGGAATGAACGACGACGAGCTGGGCGCCAGCAGCGTAGGTCCCGTCCTTCGGCCCAGCCAGCCCTTGCCTCGTTTCGCCGTGGCAGTGGGACGGCAGGCCAAGTGGAAGTGGCTGTTATCACGTCAGGTAGCCGGGATGCAAGGGTGTGGCCACAGCAGGAACAAGCTGGGCCTGAACGTCGCGCGACTGAGCTGTGGGCAGTGCCCATGCCTGTGCATGGTGCGGACTGGTGTACGGTACGTGGGAGGCCTTGGGGGGATGACCCGAGAAAAGCGTCTTGAGCCAACACTAAGTGTGCCTGGCCTGCCCCTGGCCTAGCACAAAGCGTTGCGGCTTCTTGGCTTGCGGCCGTACGGCGACCCATCCGCATGCACCCCTCCTCCTGGCTCCCCTGGCTTCCCCCTCCCCGGGGGCCAGGTGCTGCTGGGGAAGCTGCGCACCCCGATTGGTCCTCGTCCACGAGTGAGAACCAAAGGGAGATCTTCTTCTCAATGCCATCCGGCAGGGGCAGCGGACGAAGTTGCCGGTTATGCAGCAGCGACCACTCCTTTGCCTCTGCATAACTAAGCCGTTTCCGCAGCTCCTTCTACAATTGGCGAGGTTTCAAGCGAGGAGGTCACGGGTGGGAGATCATGAGCGGCAAGCCGGGGGTGGCAAGCCCGGGGTGGCATGGGGAACCGGCATCGCTGACTCAGCCATGGCCTCACCCTGCTGTATCGGCGCGGTGCAAGCTTAAACTGCTCAACAGGCGGCCCGGACGGTATTCCGTCATCGACTCGCTCCGCGTTCGACGCTCCGCGTGCGAATCGAGGCACCGCCTCAAGTTCATCGCCCACGCGTGCTTGCTTTCTCTGCTTTGCTGGCGGCATGAGCAGTTATGTTGGGCTGGTTTGCGCGAGCCGGCTTAACGTGGCATGTCAGGTGTCGAAGTCAGTGAAAAGTTCGGGTCAGGTTCACGTTAGATATGCATGCTTAGGCTACATGTAGGCGGCGGTAAGCTCGCTACCAAGCCCAATGTTTTAGGTCGACATAGGCCATACGACTGCAAACGGTATCAGGTCACAGCTACTTGGTTCTGGTTATACTGGTAACTGAGGATAGGCAATTAGGTCCACTATATATGTCACACTGCCGTACGATATACACACACACTCACTTGAGCGTTGGGGCTGGCCCAGGGGCTCCCCTGAGCCCGTGCGTACTCCACGCGCTGATTGAGCCTTTAGTATTGTTGGCTGACATAGCACATAGGCGCCCATCCGCAACGCCGGACAGCAAATGTAGCCCGAACATGTCGGACTGCGGTCAGCGTCTTTGGGATCAGGTTGAACTCGTCCAGGAGAAAGGGCAGAGTTGCGGGGTGCACGCGTGGTCGCTCAAAGATTCGGCCGTCAAACAGCTGACATTGTACCAAGCTCGGGGCAAACCAACTGTTTGAGTCCGGGTCCCATTAGCCATGGGAAGTCGTCATGGCTGGTTGTGGCCATGGCCCTGCCGCGCGACCAGTTAGAGCCGACCCGGGGGTCACAGTTGTGACCCCTGGGTGTCTATTAAATATGCCCGCTCCGCGAGCAGAGAGGGAACCTTGGGCATATCTAAACGCATACCTTTCGCAAAAGAATAATGCGATACGAAACACGCTAGCACCTTGCCGTGGCGTCTCGGTGAGTCACTCGTTCTCGGCCGTTCCGGCTCAATGCGAGCCCTGCCGCGCGTCCTCCCTTTCCAAAGCATACTCTCACAGCCCCCCATCACACAGCCCTGCCGAACCACACGCGCATTCAGCAGATTCACAATTGCAGTGTTTTCTTTTCACACACAGAGCAAAGCACCGAGCGCTCACAGCGCGACCGCGATGGACCCCACCGGCCAGGACCGTGGCCAAATGGCCCTTGCCTCGCAGCAGCAGCCGGCCATGGGCATGGTGCCAGGCGATGCCGGCTACTCGACCACCACCGTCAGCACGGGTGTCGACCCTACCACCGGCATCCCGACCACCACGTACGCCAGCTACACCGCCGGCGTGAGCGGCTCCGACACCGGTGCCGCCGCCTACTACCAGACCTACACGGCAACCACGGTGGGTGGTATGTGACCTTGTCTGAGATCTTTGGGTAGGGCCCGGCGACCACCTAGACGCGCGCGCTGCGGGCGGGGGCGGGGGGGTGTGTGTGGGGGGGTCCGTGTTCGGGGCTCGGGGCGTGTGGTGGGGGGGGGGGGGGTCCGGGACTCGCTGCACGGCACGCACAGGGCGGGCGCTGCAGCGGGGCTGGGGAGAGTACCGCATCTGCGGGTGCTGAGCACCTCACTCCTGCGCGCAAATTGTGGGGGGTGACTTTCCTGGCAGCTCTGCGAAATAGTGGGGACCTGTCCGGCCTTACTTGCTGCCTGTCCCTGCAGCGGCCGCAACAATGACGGTGCAATGGATGGGCGCTGAAGTGGCGGCTGGGCGACTAGTAATCTCGCGTCATCCGGGCAGCCATCTCCCGGTTTCGGTAGTTCTCATCACGGGAGGGCTGCTTGTCCCTCCCGTTGTCTGCGCCCTTTCTCGCCTCTCCGCCTGTAACCTTTCCACAGAAAAAAAATCTCCCATCTGCGGTGTCAGTGTTCCCATGACCCACTGACCTGCCCGCCCGCCCACCCGCCTGGCCCGGCGCAAACAGGTTGGCGTGCCGCTGGGTATGTCCACCGGCGCCACTGCTGGATCTGGCGTCAGCATTGAGGAGATGGGAGAGGATGAGGAGGAGGACGAAGAGGAGGAGGAGGAGGAGGACATGGAGGAGGGCTACGAAGGCGAGGAGATGGGCATTGCCACTGCGGCGGCCGCCGAGCCCTTCGGCGGAGGCCGGGACATGAGTGATGTTGGCGCCGGAGGCGGCGCGGGCAACGCGGCGATGCGCACAGCCGGGACGTCGGCGGCCGACATCGGCGCCGGCGGCGCGATGAGTGGCGGCGGTGGCGGTCGTGACACGAGCGACGTGGGCGGCATGGGCGGCGGCGCCGGCGGCGACGCGGTGCAGATGTCGATGGGCGGTGCGATTGGCGGCGGCATGGGCGGCGGGATGGGCACGGGCGGCGGTGCCGACGCCCTCGGCGGGATGGCGGGTGGCGCGATGAGTGGGGATGGAGGTGGCAAGCAATCGGCGTGAGCAGCTAGTGGGGGCCCGTGTGATGAGGATTACTCCTGCTGCGGAGCTTTCGGCTAAAATGATGGAGCGGTGAGATGCGCGGTCAAGGCATCCAGTGTTTGGGCCCCATGGCACCTCTGGCGCAGCAGGGGTGCAAGCTGCTTCACGCGTGTTGTGGGTCGGTGACCTGAGGCGAAGGTGCATTTCCCTCGATAACACGGCAAGGCAGGAGCAGGATCTATGTGGGAGGACTCCTCAGAGGATAACGTACACGATGGTGTATTGCGAGTAGTCTACAATGTGTTGCGAGTTGGGTCCCATCTGTTGCTCTTGTCACTACGCCTCGAGTATGCGTTGGCTCCCAGTTGAGGCACGGTGCTCGGACTGAATGCAGTCCATGTAAAACAGGGCGCGTCGTTCGCCGAGAAGCCGTCAACGCTTCGTTCAGAGCAGTGTTGGGTTATTGATGGTGTTGCGGTTGCAGCAGCCAGGACACCGCGCGTGGACTGCTTCCCGACGTAGGTACCCGAAGGCCCTTAGGGCATGAAAAGACCCCCCCCACCCAC
>LSYV01000008.1:2221491-2239656 GCA_001584585.1 Gonium pectorale | reverse complement strand
TGGTGTTGCGGTCGCGAGCACGACCGACGGACCGACCGCGCGTGACTCGTCCGTCCGACGTACGGTACCGACGGCCCGTTAGGGCATGAAAAGACCCCCCCCCAACCTGCCCTGCCTCAATGTTATACTGAGTAGTGAGATCACGGGGGAAGCCAGACGCACTGCGCCTGCAACGCGCACTGCGCCTTTAGTCCTTGCTGGCCGCGTGCCGGCATGGCAGTCAATGACCCGTGGGTCACGGGAGGGGCAGCCGTCTGCACCAAGCTGTCGAAACCCTGCTTGCGGCAAGAACGCCTCACACTGCATTTCCAAATTATGCAACTATGTTTACTCGAATGGGTGCCCGGCCAGCCGGGCTTGCGAGGGCGCTGATTCGCGCCATCTCCGGCAGCAGGACGGCGCCCATATTCAGCATTCGCACGCGCTGCGCTCTCATACTTTGCCCAAACCAGTCATTCCGTTAACGGACTCGTAATTTATGAACCTTGGTTTGCGCGCAACATGTCTGGCGAGGAGGGCGGTCGTCACTCGGAGGCCCGCATCTGCGACACCAAGGGCGGCGCGAGGCATGCATGCAACGGCATCGAGAGCATCCGCCCGTCCCAGGAGCGAGGTCGCATCGCGCACAATAAGCGAGCAGCAGAAGGCCGGAGCCGATACGGGTCCACGGTCTGAGGCAGCGGAGAAGCAGATCCAGGCGTTGCGGCTGGCCTAGGGCAGGGGCGCCTGAAAACCAGCGAAAAAAAGCGATACAAAACTATGTTCCCTGTAGGGGCAGGCGATGGCGTCGCGGGAACGGGCCAGTTCTTTTTCTGTTGGCGTTTGGACAGCAACATGTTGCGTTGCAATGATTGCTGGTCAGCAGGGGCACTGCGCTTCCTTGCTGACGCGGGTATTCGGGCCCCCGAGGGACTTACGGGTAGCGCGCGGGTAACGCACTTCGCGTCGTTGCTCATACCCATTGGCAAAGCATTGGATAGCTTTGCTGACAGGCATGATGCTCGGTGGCGGCTGCTGTGACTGGAGCACCCCGCCACTTCCCTAGCGGCGAGACGGGAGTTAAGATGTGCTGATATGCCAGCTGGATGGGGGACCCTTTGCACACGGCAACTGTGATGGCACCCAGCTTGTACCAAACATTGATGCGGTTCAGGCTAGGGTGTTGGGAGACGGAGGTGAACCGGCCCGATGGGCGAGCCCGGGCTGAGCGAACGTGCAAGGCCTGTGGTGACGCCGCGGCTGTAGAGGATGAACTACATGTGTTCTGCGAATGCCCATGCTACGAGCAACTCCGAGACCAATGCGAGGCTGCTTTGGGCTTCAGGCATCGTAACATGTTTACTATTATGAAGGAGGTCCCACCAGCTGCGGTGGGAGCCTACCGACAGGCTGCCTAGGATACCAGGCACGCCATACTTCGGCGTCAGGCGCTAAAGCGGGGTAGAGATGAGGACCATAACCCGCTCCCCCACCCCAATATTCGCAATTCGTCCATGGCCCCCCCGGCTTTGGCGGACGTGTAACCTGTAACCTGTAACCTGTAACCATTGAGCGGGCGCATTGAGGCCGTGGCTCGCGAGGTGGTCCGACAGAGACCGTTTGTAACCCTTGAAAGGATACTTGTCGGCCCGTCCGCTGCATACGATTAGGTGTGTGGATGCCGGCAGCCCGCTCACCAATGGCGCATGTACGAAGTGAGTTCCCTCGCATCTATTGCTGCGGAAGTGCCGCGAGTGCGTCAGGGCACGGTATCCCTCCCGCCCCACGACGCGACCCGTTTCCCATTCTGTATTACCTCCCGCCCCACGGGACGATCAGCAGCCTACGTAGCATCGCGCACGCGTGCAGAGCTTCATCACGAGCACCCATCGCGTGCACCCTACGCCGTGACACAGCCAGCGGCCTGTACCGATAACCCACTGGGTTAAAGCCGTCTGCAATGCTGCAGCATGGCCGCGGACCCCGCCGGGCCCTCATCTGTCCCAGCTGCGCTGCTGCTGCGTTTTGGGCCCCGTTGCTGCTGGTGCTGCTGTCAGCGCCCGCTGGCCGTGCCTACCCGGACTATTGGTTGGAGACGAGCGAGGGCCAGGCATGCACGGCGCACCCCAGTGGCTGGGTGGAGGGCAGTCCCCACGCCACCCCGCTCGCCAGCAGGTGAGGACTGCGGGCCGAGAGCAAGGGTAGGTCGGCAGCAAGGACAACCATGGTTCGACGTGAGAGTCGGGGGACATCACGTTAAGGGTCATGACAAACTGCGCATGCGGTCCGCGTTGGGAAGGCAACCGTGTGCAAATGCCGTACGAATGCATGCGGGTTGGCGCCTTGCCGGTTTGCGATCTGGCGAGTGCAATACGTTGACGCCATCCTTGCCGGAGCTTGATTGGTCCACGCTGTGCACGTACGTCAGCGCACCCAGCAATCTGCGTCAAGCACATGCCCCCGGCTGTTCCACTCCGCATCTTCTAACCTGACGCCCCCCGGTTCACGCTGTCCGCCCTGCCAGCGACATCACCATCCAAATGCTGAATGCGGACGGCAGTGAGGCCGCTCAGCTGTGCGCGGGCGGCACCTACACCTTGCAGGTCGGGCAGGGCACAGACAGGCGCTTCTCACTTCAGCAAGCGCTATGGGTTACAGGTTACAGGTTACACGTCCGTCAAAGCCGGGGGGGCACCCCGTAGAGGTATGGGGCACCCCGTAGAGCGCAAAGAGCGCCGCAGCATCATATGACCTCGCGTCAGGTCTGAGTCCGATTGCTTGCACTGACGCGTACCCGTTCAGGAGCACCGCCCCGTAAGGTGCATCCTTCGCCATATTCCCCCCGCTCCTCGCAGGTCAGGTTCCCGGCAGCCAGCCGTGCCCTCGTGTCCACCACACTCGGTTCATTCGAGCCAAGCGACTTCCTTACCCAAGCGAACTGGTACGGCTGCCGCGTGACATACATCGGCCCGCGACATGAACGACATGTCGTACATTCATGCATCGTGCAGGAAATGCGCCGCACTCATCAGGAGTTTTACACCTGCATAACAACCTGGCAGTCTGTTCGTGTATCTCATCGTACCCCTAGCAGCCTGGACGGGGTGGCAGTAACCCTCTCCTCGCCCTCCGTCGTCGCAAATGCAGCCCCAACCGGCTCGTGGCTGGTCAACGCGGATCCTCGTTTTCGAGTCTGCCGACGGTGCTCACCAACCGCATCACGCTGCCGTGCGGCGGACCAGGTGAGCGCAAGGCATCGCACGCATGGAGTGCGAGGCACCCAGCGCATGCGCCGTGGGAGAGGCAGCCATATTCACATACCCGCCACCTCAAATGTGGCTTTGCAAGTTCAACCTCGCGAAGAGAGGCGTTCATACGTCCGTGCCCGAGCGGTTGAGCACGGCGTGCTGCCTGCTCAGGGCGCCCGCATGGGCCGCATGATATTCAGAACGAAGCGTATCGCACTGACCCCTCGGTATCAATATGTGAAGGACGGACGCTGGACCTGGACCCCTTTCTGCCCGCCCGCGCCCGACACGCTGCGCCCGCGCAGACTCGAGCAGCAGCACGGCGCTGATAGTCCAGGTCACTGCCGTGCCCAGAGGCACCAGGCGGTGGCGCAGCGCCAACGCCTCCTATGCCGCACCCGCCACCTGTCCGGCGACACAGTGTGAGTGACACGGCTGACTTGCATGTCGGTTCCTGCGCTACCCACCACTTGTTGGAACGCCGGCGGTGTGCTAAGAAGGCCGCAAGCCAATGTGGGAAAGGCATTTCCTTGCATGATTTGACTGACGCGCGCTATGCTTCACGGAGGGCCCCGGAGGATGCGAATCTCGGTGATAGTTTCGCAGGAAACGACAGGAAGACCTCAGGATGTGCCCCTGTTGTGCCCGGTTGTTTTTTGTGATGGTTGTGATGGTCATCCTGCCATGGGCTCGATGCCTGTGCACTCTGCCGCCAGCTCACTCGACAACAAGTAAAGCACCAATCAGTGTCTTCTGTGCACCCTGCCCCATCCTCTGCCGCGGTGCAGGCAGCGGTGCACCTGTGGCGCAGCCGCCGCCGCAGCCGCCGCAGCCGTCTCCGCCATCACCAGACGGCGCTCGGGATAACCCCTTCCAAGGCCCCTCTTCCCAGCTGCCAGACGGGGGCAGCCCGTCGTCCGGAGATCTGGTGCCGGTGCCACTTGAAGACCTGGAGGGCGCCCTCCGGGACTCCTCTTCGCAGCTGACAGCGCCCATCGGCTCCACGGTGACGCAATCCACGCCGCCGCCAGGTGAGGGGTGTGCCTTTGTCCCCAGGAATATTTGTTCAGATGCTTGGCTGCTGGTTCCGGAGTTGACAAGGAAGGCACAGGCTGCGCTCATTGCTGTCCAGCGCGCTGGCTTCTTGCAGCGCTGCAATACCCGATCGGGCGGCATGCAGTGGTGCTGTATGTCGAGGTTCATACCAGCCGTATTCTCGGGGCTGTCATATAGGTGGGCTGTACTGGATCCAGTGTGAGGGGTCCGACACTTCCCTAGTACGGCACCGCACGCGGCCCTTGTAATCTCCATCCCCTTAAGGCAGGGGAAGTTACGGAAGCTCGTGATCCCCCTACCCCGGGAAGATAGCACGGCTGTTCAGGGAGCCAAGCCAGCCCTCCGTGCCGCACTCTCGTGCCCAACACCGTCGGGCGGCCACTGGCCACGTTCCATCTCCCCCGACAGATCCCGCCGTGGAAGCCGCGTCGGACCTCCAACAAGGCGACGGGAACGGTGCAGCGGACAGCATGCTGGGTCCCGCTACCAGCAGTCCCTCCGTACAGTCTCCGGGCCTGCAACCTGCCCCGCCTTCGACGACGCCAAAGGTGCCCCCCTCATCAGACGAGACCGGATCTACTGCAGCCTCCAACCTGGGATCTGACACGGCGGCGACGGTGTCTCTACCAAGTCGTGCTCCCTTTCCCGTGGAAGCCACCGCCGACGGCACTCAGCTGGGGACGGGTGGGGCTTCACCTGCGGCTGGAGGGTTCACCGGGGCACCCCCCTCAACTGCAAGCCCTGGAACTGTAGGGGCGCCACTTGCGGGTGCAGCAGACCGTAGCTGTATGGTCACAGGCGTGGTTGTAGCGGCGTTTACTTGGTGTTCCTTCGTGCTTTGCTGTAGAGTCTTCGACCCTCAAGGTACAGCCGATTTGACTGAGGAGAGCGCAACGTTTTGTTAAAGGCTGAGGATTCTACGGAGGTCAGGCGTGTGGGTGCATGCGAAGGAAAGAGTGTGGGTGGGGGAGGCGGGTACGCGGTGGGCTAGGGGCAGGCCCCTGGGTCGAGCCTTGCGCACTTGTTGGCACTTTCAATGCATGATGTGATAGAGTGTCCTAAGTTGCCAGATTTGAAGGTAGGGAGCGGCGGCTCGGTTCTGCACGGCGACGAGGCTTCCGGCGCGATAGGGTTTAGTTGCCCCGCCCCCATGTTGTCCTTGCATGCCGTATTACAAACTATCTAGGTGCCCCTTCATACATACTGTACCGTGCCATAGCATTACACGAAGAACTACACTGTTGCCGATTGGGGGTCGGGGGATCGCGGTCAATAGGACCACTGGGCTGCTGACGCACGGGTGCACATCTCTTTCTGAACAGATGAACGTTGATTCTTAGGCCGCTGTTTGGACTTGCATTCTCATGTTCGGCGCGGCGAGGCCTGGTGGGCCGCTAGATGGCTGGTGAGGTCGCTGCTTTGCCATGGTGTCAGATGTGTCGAACCGTGCTGCCAATATCCGGTGTTTGTGCTCCGCTCTCTCCTCTCCCATCATCAAGGGACAATTATGCCGCGGACAAGGAGCTCAGCCGCCTTCTTGAGGAAATTCCTCGCGCCACATCAGCACCGCCTCACCTGCAGGACCGCTGGGCTGTGGTGAGTGTCGCAGCCAGCTCAAGGAAACACACGTGTTTCAAGCTCAGCGCGCACAAGGCAGGGCACGATCAGGCCTATGCCAAGTTGCCTTTTCATGCACGCCAGTTTGCCGATAACGGCGTCGTCCTGTTGGCGCGCCGGTCTTTCGGCTGCTCTACCCTCCCCCGCGTGGCACGCATAGTGCTTATGTCTAAAACAAATTATGCGTATTGCATCGCATTTGCGCACAGAACGCTGCGGATTCGGCGGTGGACCCAAACGCGCGGGCGACGCCCATCGGACAGCACCTAGTCGGCGGCGATGTCCGGTTCGACGAGGACTACGCTCGGTTCTATGAAATGTACTCGGGTCAGCGGAAGCTGCCACCCCCGGTGGAGGGTAGGACGCTTTACCAAGAGGTCCCGGGCCTCTTCCCCAGCCGTCTTCAGCAGCAGCTCGGCGGCGGGGGTCCGGTGCAGGTCGCTTCCCAGATGCTTTCGCGCGGGGTCACGCCGGGTAAGGCTCCGACTGCTGGTCTGCTGCTTGGGGCTGTTTCCGGTGCACGAAACCCTGGGTTTTGGACTGACACGGGGGCCTGTGAGTAACCTTGCAGGCCTCGAGGTGATCGACGAGCAGGGACCCGCTCAGGACATGGCCGCGTTGCATGAGGGGATGATGCAAGCGTTTCAGCAGCTCGGTGAGTAGAGGATTCCTCCTGATGCGCTGGCCGAGCGGGCTCAACGCTCTGGTGCTGCAACAGAGGATGATCCTGCCTCCCGCAGGTGTCCGGGGCCCCTCGCCGATGCCGGGCCACCTGAACGGGGTATCGCCCGTCGGGTCGAAGCCAGGCACCCCGTCTCCGCTAGACGGTGAGCTAGCCCATAGCACTAGGACACGGGCCCAAACGGGCAGACCTGGCCAATAGGTCACGACATGCCGTCCAGTAGCATCTCCGCAAGATAACAGTTGCCTCGCCTATGTGGTGCAGTGGCGGCCGCGGCGGCGGCAGCAGCGGCGGCAGCGGCGCCGAACCCGTTGCTGCTAAACCACTCTCTAGCTGCGTCGGGCCTTGCGTCGGGCCTTGAAGGTACGAAACGGACTTGGGACTCTCAACATGTACTGACGAGCTTGACTGGATGTTATCAGGGTTGCAGTGTACTGCATACATGTGTCTTGCTGACGACGTCTTGTTACCTCATGCTACGCAGCCATGCTGCCCGGAGGCGGTGTGAACGGCCTGCACCTGGGGGCTGGAGGCGCGCCTGGGCTGCAGGGGGCCAATCTGGCGGCGGCTGCAGCCGCGGCGGCGAACCCCCTGCAGCTTGGTACGTTGGAGTACCAGGCGGCGTATCAGGCAGCCTACCAGGCGGCGCTGGTGCAGACGCAGCAGCAGCTCTTCCTGGGGCAGCAGCCAGGTGGGTATCCAGGTGGGCGGGGGAGTGGAGGGCACACGCTGGGAACAAGGAAGCAAGGGCGGGGGACTGCAGTGGCAAACGGAAGGGATGGTTCGGGGCAGGAAGGGCCGTGTAGAGGACGGGAGCGGAGGGCACCGTCGAGGGCGGCGCATGGCCGGGCAGTCGCGATGACGGTGCAGATTGTCAAAGGTTGGGCTGCACAGGCCGGGCGAGGAAGCCGAGTGTGGTGGTTGGGGACCGGAATGCGGGAGGGTGACCGGCTGCGGCGACAATCGCTTGTAGGGAGGGAAAGAGAATGCCGATGAATGGACTGCCTTCCCGCTTGCCAACACGAATTTTGGCGTGGACGACAGACTTCGCGTGGACCTGAGCCATGGCCGGCCAGAACGGTTTCAATGTTAGCCAACATGAGGTGTGCACTGTCACTGCTCTTGACTTGCAGTGAATCAGCTGGCTGCCACGGCGGCGCAGTTTATGCCAGGCGGTGGCTTCTTCGGAGGGAATGCCCCTGCGGCAGCAGCCGCTGCGGCGGCCGCTGCTGCCGCCGCGGCGGCAGCGGCGGCGGCTGGAGCAGGTGAGGGGCATTACATAAACAGAGGTGAGGGGCATTACGTGAACGTCGTGTCATTACATGCTCTGCCGATGATGACCTCGTCGTCAATGCCGCGTTGAGTAAGTGCCGGAAGGCTGTGATCGTCAATTTGGGTCGAATCTCACGGTTCGGGGTGTTGATGGACGTGGCTTGTTGGGGCGTGCAAGAAAGCACTGCAGCCACTGAGGGATCGGCTCAGAACTGGAGTCGAGCCACATGGCTTGCCATTTGCATGACATTTGCAGGTCCGGCTGCCGGTCTCCAGGCGGCGGGCCTCGCCGGCCTGCGCTTGGGGGGCCACGACGGTGACGGGCTCAAGGGAATGCGCGGCGGCCGTGATGGGCCCAACAACCGCGACCGGGACGGGCACCGCAGCGGCGGGGGCGGGCGCGAGGGGCGCCAGGCTAGCTACGACGGCCGGCCCGGGCAGCGGGACCGGCGCGACCACCGGGAGCACCGGGAGCACCATAGGGGGGACCACCACAGGTACGGAGCGCCTATCGTGGGCCGGCGGGGCCGGGGGCCGGCGGGACGCCTCTCCGGCGAAACGGGAAAAGCGCACATCATGGCTTTCCCAAGTTTATCTCTGGCGTCAGGCAGCGTCCGATGAGAATTGATGTAGAGGATGGAAAGGCAAGCCACCGCCAATTCCATAGAATCGCTCATGGTAGGGAGGCCTTTTGCCACACGTCACCGGATCTTGACGGCTTGCTGAGTGCATTTACCGCGCTGTGCGAACTCACAGGTCCGGCGACCGCCACGGCCACCACGGCCATTCGTCGGGCGGCGGCCACGGCGGAAACCACGGCGCAGACCATGAGCACGAAGGCATGGCGGCCATCGCGCAGAAGTTCGCCAGCCTGGACGACGTGGTGGGGCAGCTCATGTCGGTGGCGCAGGACCAGAACGGATGCAGGTGAGTGGTGGCCCGGCGTGGTCGCGCTGGGCCAACACAGTGGCAAACACGTCATGGAGTGGGGCTTGGTGTGTTGGCTTGGGCGTGGCGACGCGGGAAAGGTTGCTGTGCTTGCATTGGGCACACACAGCCGCTTCACAGTCGTTACTGGGCTGTGTGCTGCAATTCGTTGCTGCGGTTAGCGAGCGGCTGCTGGCGTGTTGAACGCGCGGAAGCCCGTCATCAGCGGCGTGAAGCTCGGCAACACCGCGCGGGGCCTTCCCCAGCTGCCGCAGGAAAGGATACGCCAGCACCTTCCCCTTCAGGACGGGCGAATGCGGCTGGCGCCCTGCCCGTTCCATCAAGCCCTGTTTCCTGAAACCCCCCTTACGGACCCGTTCTGGTGCCCCGCCCCGTAGGTACTTGCAGCGGAAGTTCGACGAGGGCGGTGCGTCTGCCGTTGAGAAGGTGCGGACGTGAGGGTGCTATTTTCCGCCAGGAAGCCGTGTACTGCTCTGCGAAGCCAAGCAGGTGTCGACGCTGTTTGTAGCACTGATGGGTTTGGGAGCCGCTTTCCTCGCTAAGGTCCCGACTCCTGTACTGGTGGTGTTGGTTGCGGACAGGGCTCGAAGCTGGCGCCACAAGGCTCCCCTCCTCCAGTGTCGTGCGCCTTTACTCGTGCCCAGCGATTGTCCTCGTAGATATACTCTCTGTCATGTCATTAAGCTCCTTGCCAATATGCCGCTATCATCCTCATGCGTCTCTCCTCATGCGCTCCTGTCTTATGTGACGTGTTATGTCTGATCTGCCACAGGTGTTCCCGGAGGTGCTGACCAACATTGTGGAGCTGATGGTAGACCCGTTCGGCAACTACCTGGTGCAGAAGCTCCTGGATCGTTGCTCAGAGCAGCAGCGGCTGGAGGTGGGCCGGCGCGGGCAGACGGGGCACTCAGAAGGGGTGCACGGCACTGGCTACCGTAGCTCAGGCTGACCTTGGGTCGACAGGGTGGGGTGCAGAGCGAGATTCAGGGGCTGGTGGCGGCGGGGTGCGGCTGCATCACAGCACGGTGCTTCTGCCTTCTTTGGTCCCAGTCAGCCGGCTTTCGTACGGAGCCCTGGGCGATACGCATCATGTCTCAATTACTAACTTGTGCCGTGCACCATGACGTTAAGTCGGGGCAGCGCTCGCTCGCCTTCTGCCATCCCGCAAGACCCCAGATAGAACACACTCACCATGTTCCTCGCTTTCGTGTGCTCTCCCTTAGGTGCTTAAGAAGGTGGCTGAGCGTGGCGAGCTGGTGGGGGCAGCGCTCAATACGCACGGCACGCGCGCCGTGCAGAAGCTGATCGAGACGCTGTCCTCGCGGGAGCAGCGCGCCATTGCCATCGAGGCGCTGCGCCCCGGCGTGGTGTCCCTAATCAAGGACCTGAACGGCAACCACGTGGTGCAGAGGTGCCTGCAGCGCCTGGGCCCCGAGGACAGCCAGTTCATTTACGACGCCGCCGTTGCTCACTGCATCGAGGTGGCGACGCACCGCCACGGCTGCTGCGTGCTGCAGCGCTGCATCGACTTCGCGACTCCGGCACAGAAGCAGGCGCTGGTGATGGAGGTGGCCAAGAACTCGCTGGTGCTCAGCCAGGTGCGGGCGGGCAGAGGCTGGGGACGGGAGCGGAGGCGGAGCGGTGGCATTATGAGTAGGGCATCAGCAAAGGGTCAAGACCGCAGTTGTAGCTGCGGTTCCTAACGCTCAGAACGGGTGTGTCTTTTGGTCATTGCCCGCGCACGGTTTTCGGGTCGCTGAGGGCTTTCTCTCCGGTTTCTACCGCGCGCTGAGGCATTTTGCCGATTGCGGCCCCGCTCTGAGACTGCATCTGCATCTCCTTAATGCACACTGCCCAACCTGCAGTACCCTTTTCGATGTGCCTATCTCACTTCCTTCCCACTTAGACTCTCCTCATACCCCGCCTCGCAGGACGCCTTTGGCAACTACGTGGTGCAGTACGTGCTGGAGCTGGGCCACCTGGACACGTGCGCTGCCATCGTCCGCTCGCTGGCGGGCTCGTTCTGCACGCTGTCGCTACAGAAGTTCTCGTCCAACGTGGTGGAGCGCTGCCTCAAGCTGGGCGGCATGGACGCGGAGCGGGAGGCCATTGTGCGCGAGCTCATTGCGCCCACCTCCCTCCCCAGACTGCTGCAGGTGGGCCGGAGAGCGGGTTAGGCAGGAAGGGTCGGGAGAAGTGCACGAGGACGAGCCTGCGGATGTGCAGGGCACAACGATGGCCTTAGGCAGATGCGCGCGTACCTCACAAGCGGATCTGTCCTCAAACTTGTCTAAATTCATATTTGGATGACTTCAATTTTAAGGTTAAGAGGCAGTGCGCACTCAGTACAAGCCTTCGTTGGTGGAAGAAAGTGTACGTCATCAGACTGTTAACGTGTTCCATGCTCTCAAACCGCTGCGTGAGCACAACAGTGAACTAGCCCTGCGGTGCCCCCGGACTGCAGGACGGCTACGGCAACTACGTCATACAGAGCGCGCTGAGCGTCACCAGTGGCTCTACGCACAACTTGCTGGTGGAGGCCATCCGGCCGTACCTGCCCACGCTGCGCGGCACGCCGCACGGCAAGCGTATCGTGCAGCGCATCAACGGGAAGGTCTGAGTCGTGAGCGGCTAGCTGGCTGCGGGGGAGAAAGGCAGGTAGCTGCTGTAGCACCGGCCAGCTTTGCGGTAGCCGGGTCGCTCGTGGCGCGCTTCCATTCGGCGGCTCAGGGCTGGCGCGGATGGTTTTCTCGGCAGTCGGAGGAGGCCGAGGCTGGTTCCCGGCGTGCACAGGGCGCGGAGGGCGGGCACTTCGCCGAATACGGGGCTGCGTGCGGGCCCAAGCCACTTTGCAGCTCATTGCTGCGTTGCTGGCACCCCGCTTCGTGACCCGATGTATCCCTGACTTGAGCAGACGGCGTAATAGTGATGACGGTTGACCGGGAGGCCGGGTGTGTACAGCGACAAGGCTGGCTGCGGTAGCAGCGGCCTTCTGCACCGCGTGGCTAGGAGTTGGCCTCATCGCAGCTGGGAACGTGTTGGGGTTTTGTAAGGCGACGGGTTCTCGTGTACGGTTACTGGATGCAGGGCCCTTGGGGTGCGCCCCTTGTGACCATTCTTTCGTGGAGGGGCGGCGGGGGCTGTGGTGTAGGTGAGAGAAGATCGTACAGATGGGCCGCCAGATGCAGGTCCTAAGCCATCAATCAAGGAGCGTGAGTACGGTAGTGGAGGACACACGGTGAACGAAGAACCGGTATGCAGGCCGTGTGCGAATAGGTCTTGCAGAGGCCGACATGCTTGGTGTGCAAACGTCTCACGACCCGTAATTTGTTATCTTTCGGCGTCAGCTCTGGCGCGGTGGCGGGGCAGTTGTGCGTCAAGGCGGCTTCGGCTGGAAATACAAGTCGTTGGCCCCTCCGCCTGCCTCGCGCCCCCCACAGGCGAGATTTGACTCAGCCGTGTACACCTTTTGTATTCGTATCCGTTTCATGGTGTAGACTAGTACGGGCCAATGGAGTATGGGCTGGGGGCGTCGCCCGACACCCCTCGTAGCGCTGCTAGCTCACAGCCGCGTGACTCCCCGTGTAAGGGGACTCGTGGGCATGGCTGCAAAGGCGAGTGTCGCCTCGTTGCGTGGCGTTTAGGGCGCGAGTGCTCAGGTCAGGTTTCTGTATTGGTGTACCATCAATCCACGGGCTTCTTACGGTGCGCTGCTTGGGCTGTGTGCCCTTACCTCACTGCGATGCCTCATGTCTATCGTGGAGGCTTGAGCGGAGGCTGGTAACCACAGCTGCTTTGGCGGCATGTTGCGGACGGCGGGATGAGCCTGGCGGCAGCAGGCTCGGGTGCGCATTGCTCGCAGGATGTCGACGCGCGAGGGGAGGGGGCGTGACGTGTCGTGCGCAGGTGTATAGTCAGCGACGGTTGGGCAGAAGGATGGGCCCACAACGGCTTGACAGCCTGTTGCACTTCGTGACCAGGGAGTGAGCCTGGCCAGGCTTGCAGCCCTCCTTAGTTGGAGGCGCGTGCTACACGAGAGAATACCGTACATGATTAATCCTCACCGCGACTAACAAGTGGCAGTTGTAAGTGCATTTTCTGGAAGCGTCATTGTGTCCATGTTGCGTTGGGGCATGCGCCTGACACCGAAGATTGGGATGCATGAGAGGGGAGAACAGGAATGTGTGGGGAGAAAGGCACGTGTTTTGGCGTTGCGGGGCGGGGACTCAAGGCAAGCTGCATAATTAGTTCACGGGCTGTGTAGTAAGTAAGGATATCACAATAGGATAAATACGCTGTTCATAAAGCACAGCCAATCCATTGGACTAAATCCGAGCGGGAACGACACGACCAACTTTTGGCACGTAGCATTATTCCCTGAGGGGCTGAGGGACCAAAGTAACACACTTGACAACTTGATGCCATGGCAGCCTTAAAGGCGCAAGCGCAGTAGGGTTTCTGCCCTTTTAATGGCGCGCGAACTTGCTGGCGACGAAGCTTTCCACGCTGACAAGACCAGCGAGTAGCCCATTGCCCACTCATTTGCTTCTCTTATAGTCAGGCCTGTGGTTTGACGTCTGTCCCCGTTTCTTTCGGTGCCCATCTTTGCCTTGAGGCCGTGAGAAGGGTTAGGGGGCAAGCAGGTGCAGCAACCGTAGATTTCAGCTTACCTGAGAACAGCTGCCTCTCGGAGGCGCGCGCAAACCGCCTCTTCGAGCACAACTCGCTCGACAGCTCAATTTAGCCACCAGGGCACGCGTGTGGTCCCTGAGTATTGTGCCCTGATGTGCGGAGGCTTTCCCCGCGACGGGCTGGCGAGATTCGATTAGCGAGAGATGCAAACGGTGACAGGGACAGGGGGAGTCTCCTTCGTCTCAATCACCGGAAGATCACACGAGGGGCATGGAGCGCCAGCAGCGTCGGCTTCCGCTCCGGGGCAACAGGTATGTCCCGCCCAGGCGGTTCTAACCTTACGCCCGTCTCGCTCCTCTGTCCTGGTGTCGGGCTTATCGACCCCCCATTTCCAGGTGTCTCATGTGGATAGTCTTCCTGCGGAGTCGGAGTGGTTGCCCGTGACCGTCAAGTCACCTTGGCCTGACCGGACGGCACACCTCAAGGCCCTCCCATCGCAACGGCTTTCGGAGGTCGCGGTGTTGGCATGCCGTCAGCTTGGACTGCCGTGTGGAGCAGCACCTGAGGTGGGTAGCGACGTAGTGCTGTCCTGTATAGCCCAAGTCTCTGCACCCCTTCGCTGTCTCCCGTCGCGGAGTTCGTGCTGGGCCATGGTGCTGCCGTCTCGTGGCGTTGTCTTGACCCCGGCTGAGTAGGCTCCAAGCGGAGGAGCATGCATGTTATGTCCTACGCCCATTCCCCTACACATTACAGCCCCTCTACCGGCAAACGGCTGTGGTCCCCTGCGGCCTCTTACACTGCCATCTGTCCTGAATGTTATCAGGTTGAGCTCAGTGTATATGGACCAGACCTGCGTGAGCTGCCGCTGGATACGGCGCTTAGCGCAGTCTGCAGCATCTGCCTTTGCGGCGCCAGCACTGGAGCCTCTGCTGGTACTGCCGGCGACAGGAGCAGTAGCCAGAGTGGCGGCGTCAGCTCGGGTACGGGCCTGAAACTGCACCTGCTGCCGTACAAGGTGCTCTGGGAGCGCTACTGGAAGGGCGACGCCACTGCACACTCGTCGACGAGCGGCCATTGTGGCACGGAGGTGCCAGCCGGCGGCGGCCACGCTGGCGACGTGTGCGTTCAAACCGGGCTAGGCAGGGCAGGGCAGAGCGACGGGGCCGCCGGCGTCCAAGCTGCCATGGAGCTTTCTGGCGGCACGGCGTTAGCGTCCACCGGTGCCGCGGCTGGGGCGCAGACTCAGGCTCAGGCATTGGTGGACCTGACGGATGAGCCCGACTGGCTGCCCCTGTACTGGCATCTCTGGATGTCCGACGCCCACCACACCGTCGGCATGCCCGCCGCGCCGCCGGACGGTTGCCCACCGGTCTCCTTCGTCCATGACGCCGAGACGCCGCTGGCCGTCTCGCTTGACGTCTTCGCCGCGTGGATGGGGATCCCGGCTCCGGGCCAGACCGTGGCCCCGCCACCGCCACATCTGCCTACCGTGGCAGGTGAATCCCGTCTGCTGCCGAACGCGTCGTCGAACAATGGCAGCCAACCCAAGCCCGACGATGTGGCGCATGCACCCTCGCTGCCCGTACATGGCGGGAGTGCTGGCAGCGCCATTGCACAGGACTGCGGGCTTGCCGCGTCCAGCAGCAAGGGATTATCGGGCGCGTCTTCTAGCGGCGCCTTGGAGCGGCATGCCCCGCAACCGGGCAAACCGCACCAACAGCAGCACCATGCGCAGAAGGCCGTGGACCCACCGCCCGCCCAGCCATCGGGCTGCGGGTCGTGGTGCCGCCACATGGAGTGGCTTCGCGGCGGCGGCACCCGGATGCTGCGCCTGCTTGCGGCAGCGACCACCGTTTCCTCAACAGCCAGCAGCGACGGCGGTAGCGGCAGCACAGGGAGCGGAAGTGCTGGTAGCACGGGCAGCAACGGCGACAGCGGCGGCGGCGTGCGGAGCACCAACAGCAGCGACAGCGGTGCGCACAGCGGGGTCAGCGTCAACGGGGACTCACCGGACAAGGCCGGCCGACCTAGCCTGGACGCCAGTGGGAAAGGCGGCTGTAGCCCAGGTGACGGGCAACGGGCCGCGTCGTCCTGCCAGGATGTAACAACTGGCACGCCCCGCTTGGTGGAGGACTCAGCGCGGCAGGGCCTGCAGCTGCTGTGGTTAAACCGCCAGGTCTCTTACGACGCCAGCCCGGCAGAGCTGGGGATGTGCGACCAGTCGGTGGTGGCGCTGCTCAACCTTTGCGACCGCCCGGACTGCGCCGCCTGCCTGATGACCCGTGGGTCGCTGTACGGTAATGTTGAGTGCATCGAGCAGGCGCTGGCGGCCGGTGGCCTGGGCCCCGTCGACGAACAGCAGCAGCCGCCCGTCCCGGGGTCGGAGCCGCGGCTGGCGGGGCCCGCCGATGGCGCGTCGGCGGCTGTGCCGGGTGCGGCTCGGGGGATTGGCACGATGATCTTGTCGTCATCGTGCGCATCAGGCGAGGGCGACGGCAAAGCGGGCGTGCGGCCGCCGATGCTGATGCCCCTGGGCATGGCAGCTGCCAATGGACATGAGGACGCCCTGCGGGTGAGGACTTGTACTGATTGATTAACGGTGGGCATGCGCGCAATGTCCCTTCCATTGCCTGCTTGCGGAGGATGCTTTGCCTGAGCTTACTCGAGTTACGTGTCCCTCATCACGTCCTTCGTACAGTTGCTGTTAGAGCAAAGGGTGGACGACCCAAACGTCTGCGACAAGTTTGGCCTGCCGGCGCTCTGGTTTGCCGTGGAGCACGCGCAGCCGGGCTGCGTGCGGCTCTTGCTGCAGGCGGGCGCGCGCGCCGCCGACTGGGTGTTCGCCACGCCATCTGTCGCGGCAGCTGCCCAGGGCGTGCCGCCGGCCGCGGCGGCCGAGCGCACTGCGGCGGAGCGGGCGTCTGCAGCGGCCGCAGCGGGACTGCCTCCGGTAAGCGCTGTATCAATACTTCCATCTGATTAAGGTCAAGAACTCGCTTCCTTGAAGTCCCTAGTGATATCCTGTCTTCTCTGCGGTTGTTCTCTTCTATGCATGGCCTCAAAGGGTGGCCCCTTGCTTTCGAATGCGCACACAGGCTGTCGCGTCCTATATGTGCCTCTGTCACGCGGTGGAGGTGGGGGACGTCCGCACCGTGCGCGAGCTGCTGCGTTTCGGCGCCTGCCCCTACACGCCGGACGACAGCAACGGCACGCCCTACCACATGGCCATTGAACGGGGAGACGTCGAGGTGGTCGAGGTGCGTGGGTTGCGTACACCGCGTAACGACGAGGCATGGCCTCATGCACACATTCGGGGGAGTGCTTTGGCTGCCTGCAGGAAGGTCTTTCCCTGCTGAGTGTGTCCTAGCTTGGTTAAGTTGTCGGTCCTTGCACACCCAATTAGAACTCCCATTTTCGCTTGCTTCTTTAGCCGGGAATGACCTCATACTTTCCACACTTGCCAGGCTCTGCTGGACGGCGACCCCGCCTTTGAGGAGCTGCAGGTGGGAATGCAGACGACACTGGACCCAAAACGGCAGCTTGTGACTGGAACTGGTCAACCTTACGTGTGCATGCCGCAGGCTCCTGCGGTGCAGGTCCGGCCTGGGGCCTTAGATATTTAACAATCCTCTAACCAAATGCCCCGCTGATCCTGCAGAGGGCCCAAGCGGACGTGTACCGACGCCTGCTGCACGCTTCGCAGCGTGTGGAGCGGTCCGAGGTGGTGAGTTTGCAGGCATATCCCACTATGCATCTGTATTGGCCCTACATGCCTCAGGCTTGCGCAAGGCCCTCTGCCAAGTATTCATCAACTAAACATAGCCCTACCACCCACGCGTCGCGCTTAACCGCCCGCGCGTCCCTTGAACAGGCCGGCTGCCCGTGCGTCCAGTGCAACTACCGAGTGGCAATCAGGGCTGCTGCCAGGTGGGTTCTCGGGCGGGCAAGAAGAAGCGACTGCCGTGGCTGGCACGCAGCCAGCAGTTGCCCCAGCACAAGTAGGGACATCATTTGGTACTGTACCGGTATGGTTGCAATGGCGGTAAGCTGCGACAAAGCACCCACACCAACGTAACGATGCGTTGTATGTGCCGCAGCCCGGAGACGGAGGAGCTGCGGGCGCAGCTGCAGCTTGTGGCGCTGCCGGTGGTGATGGACGCTGCGCCCCCGGAGAGTGCGGTGGCACTGATGGAGCTCATGCGGTCGCGGGGGGCGCTGCTGGACGCACACGTGAGCCCGGGACGGGGCAGGGGCGGGGCGGGTCGTGCATGGACAACAGAAAATATGGCGCTGCCAATCGCGAAAGGATCGGCAATGCGAGGCGCGACGAATCTGCTTGCGTAAACCCGCATGGCGTTCCGGGCTGTTGCAGAGTCGGCTACTTGGTTGAGCTATCCGCATCTGAACATTGGCAAGCATGCCCATGCGGTTGGCGCCGCAGTTAGCTGCTTGCCCCGGTCCCGCCCCCGCAGGACGCGGACGGGTACACAGCGCTTCACCTGGCAGTGCGCGCCGGCAACCTGGACGCCATCCGCTGGCTGCTGCAGCAGGTGGGCCAGGGGAACGGGCTTGGTGTAGTCATCGGGACCGGTGCCGGCTGGACGCTGGTAGCCTTATGTGGTCATTTGTACCTTTGGGGTTTGTGGGGGCGCACAAGGCTTCATGCGTCAGAACGCTCGCAACCTCTTGACCGGACCCTGATTCTTCTCCTTCAGGGCGCCGACCCGCTGG
>LSYV01000008.1:2186116-2220324 GCA_001584585.1 Gonium pectorale | reverse complement strand
GCCGCCGGATCCGCCGCCGCGGCGGCAGCGGCGAGCAGCGGTGCCAGTGGTGCACAGCTGGAGCTGTCGGCGGCACGGCTGCTGGTGGAGGACGCAAGGATGCCGCTGGGGTCCAAGACCACGTGCTTCGCCTATGAGGCGGACGTTCGGGCTGAGGTGGGTCGTCTTCGGATTGCACCTTCACGCAAGCACCTTACTTTTGTTATCCACGATTACGGTATCTAGGGTGTAGCATATTACTTGATGCCCGCAGTCCATGTGCTTCACAACCAATGTTCTCGCTCGCTCCGCCGGAATTATGCTTGTAGGAGAAGAAGCTCCGTGCGGGGCCGCCGGGTGGCCTCTCAGCCGCAGCTGCCGCCTCCCGCAGCGCCCGCCGTGGCGCTGGCGGCGCCGCCGCGGCCGCTGCCAACAAGAAGCGCAGCCGCGACCCCATGCTGACGGTGCCGCTGTACGGTGGCCACACCCCCGCGCAGCTGGCGCTGCGCTACGGTCGGCCATTGCTGCTGGCGTACCTGCTGCACCGCGGGGCGCCCATGGACCTGTCGTCTGCCACATCACGGCACTGCCTGGAGAAGGCGCTGGAGGTGCGTGTTTCACAAGGGGCCTGGGCTTCGAGCGCTGTGCAGTTCCGAGCATGTAGGGCTGCAAGCATGGGGAGTACCTTCTAAAAGCTGTGGGGGGTCGTTGCTGCCCTTCCACGATTCGTGCTGTTATGTCTGGGAGTGCTTGGTCCTGGGGTGCTTACGGGGTAGTGTCCGGGCCTGTTGCCTAGCGGGCTGCCCGCTGAGCCTGGGTGCCAGAAGGCCTAAGGAAGCATGCCGCTAACAATGTGGGCTGCGTACGCAGGCTGGGCACTCGGCTGCAGCGCGGATCTTGCTGTCGTACGTGCAGCAGGGCAGGCCGTCCGCGCCACCGTCGGGGACCGCTGCGCTGCCGCCGTCGGGCTCTACCTCGTTGGAGGGCCGCGGCAAGGCTAGCGGCCGCGCCGCCAAGCGCGCCGCGGCCAGCAGCACTGGCGGCAAGGGCACGTCGCGAGAGGGCAGCAGCAAAGTGGCGGGCGCTTCGACGTGCCGCTCTGCAGGCGCCGACGCACCGGCTTCAGCTGCCACCGCGTCCTCGCCCGCAGCCGGCTCTAGCGCGGACGAGTCGGAGTCGCTGGTGCACTTGCGGCTGGGCGCTGTGGAGGACGGACCCACGGGTCGGCTGGTGAGCGTGGAGCTGCAGCCTGCTGCGAGCACGGACTGCGCGGCTGGACCTTCAGTGATGCAGGGCGAGGTAGCGGGGCAGAACCAGCGCACTGACGCAGGTGCAGCAGCCGCGGCAGGGCCCCAAGCTGGGTTTGCCCCAGCCGCAGGCGACACCGCGGCGGCGCTACTGCTTGAGCGGCGCAAGGCCCGGCGCACCGGTGCGAGCGCAGCCGTCGGAGCCGCAGCCAAATACACGGCTGGTGCTGCCGCCGGTGCCGCTGGCCTTGTTGCCGCTACCGTCGCTGCTGCTGCCACAAGCGGCGAGGCTCCATCTGGTCTGGCTCCTACCGCCGCGCCACCCAGCGCACCGCTTGCGCCAGCTGGCCCGGCTGCGGTGCTGGCCTCCCAAATTGGTGCGACCACCACTGCTGAACCGGCTTCGCCATCGGCAGCGGCTGCTGCTGCAGCCACCCAGCCAGCTCCAACAGCGCCCGCTGCTACTGAGGATCCGGTGGCAACGCCTGCGACGAGCCAGAAGCAGCAGGCCAAGCAGGAGAGCACGCCCTCTACGCCAGTGGCTGCAGCTTTGTCTGCTGCTGCCAGCGGCTCCCAGGCGGCGCCTGCAGCGGTTGCTGCTGCTGTTGCTGCTGAGGCGCCATCGCCTGGTTCCGCAGCCAAAGCAGATATCGCTGACCGTGCTGGCACCGGCACCGCGACGGACGACGGCACTGATGATGCTGGCGGCAGCAAGATCGGCCGCAGCGCGCGGCGGCGTGCGGCCCGGCGCGAGGCACGGAACAAGGCGGCTACGACAGCGTCTCCCGCTGCCGCGGAACCGGTAGACGCGGTAAGCCCTCAGGGCAAGGCGGCGGACACGTGTGCCGACGCCAGTACCACAAGCACCGGCGCAGCGAGCCGCGGCTCCGAGGCGCCAACCAGCGCTGCGCCTGTGCCGCCGGCACCCTCGGCGCCGAGCACGCAGGCGAGCGGACAGCCAACAGCGCGCGGCCCATCGCCAGCGAAGGCACAACCTCGGCCGCCCTCGGCCGGCGCTTCTAAGCCTGACGCCGCGGCTCAGGCCGTCGCGCCGGGGCCCTCTGTCGCAACGCCGTCACCTGCCCCCGCGTCGGTGAAGCCGGCGCCGCCCCCGCTGCCGGAACGGGAGGTGCTGTCAGCCGCGGAGAACACGGCGGCCGTGGCGGGGCCCGCGGTCACCGCCAACACGTCGGGCGAGGGGCCGGGTGACAGCTTGACCGGAGCGGCCCACGTGGACGTCATCGACGATGAGACTGCGCTGTTGCGGGCCATTGCGGAGAGCCTGGGTGGGGACGACGGTGGCGAGTGGCAGGTAGTGACGGGGCACCGTCACCGCCGGGCGCCAGGCCACGCAGCAGACGCCCCAGCGGCACATGTCCAGGCGCCGGCCACGCAGCCGCAGCAAACCATGCTGGCCGCAGCTACGACTCACGCTGCTGTCACGAAGGCGACAGCGGGCGTGGCGCGGCAACCGGGCAACAGCCGGCCTTCGTCTCCGCGCAGGCAGGCAGCCAGCACTGGTAGCGGAAGCAGTGGCGGCGCGAGCGATATCGGCTCGCCGCGCGATTGGCCTCCGCTTGGGGCAGCGGCAGCCCCCACCCCAGCGCCGGAGCGCAGCAAGCCGCCCGTGCCGCCGCCTGCAAACATGACCGCCCCTGCAGCAACAGCGCCGGTGGCGGTAGCGCCGGTGGCAGCAACGCCAACTCCGGCGATAGTGGCAGCGCAGCCGCCTTCGTTGACCGCACCTTCGCCAGCACACGCGGCGCCTGCTCCCGTTGCCAGCACGCCTGTCTCTGCCGCCGTGCCTGCTGGACCCGCCAGCGCGAATGTTCCCCTGGTGCCTGGGCAGCGGGCACCGGCCATGCGACGGGTCAGCAGCAGCACAAGTGCAGGTGCGGGCGCCGGCGACTCGGTGGGATACATCGAGGTGCCGAGGAGCTTGCTATACGGCAAACGCGGCTCCACCGCCCAGTCCCCCACTGCGCCGTCAGCTGCGGCGACGGCGGGGGCGGGAGCGGCTGGGCCAGTGCCGTCGCACTTGCCGCTGGCGCCTGCGCTGCCTCCTACCACGTCGGTGATGACTGCGCTGTCGTCGTCTGCGCCCGCTACGGCGCCTTCCAGTTTTGGCGGGCGCGGCACAGCGGCACCCGCTGGGCCCGGTCAGTCGCCTGTCAGCGTCGCTGCCACAGCCGGGCCTGCGCCCGGGCCCACGGTGGCGGGCGCGGCTGCTGTTGGCCATGCGCCCTCGCACCCGCCTCCGCATGCCCCCACGCACGGCTCATTCGCCGCTGCCGTCCGGGGCGATGCCCCCGTGCACCCGCCGACCTCAGCTGCTGCCGTGGCAAGCGCAGCGAATGGGAAGGCCTCGGGGGCACCGGCTTCAACGTCACAGTCGCAGCAGCATGCTGCTTCACAGCCGCCCCTAGTGGCTGCCACGCCGCCCAAAGCACGCAACGGGAAGGTCACTGGGGCCGCGGGCGGTGACAAGGCGCCGTCGGCATATGGCTCACCAGCCACAGTCGGGAAGGAGCCAGCAAACGGGAAGGCAGGTGCTCCGCTGCCGCCGCTGTCGGGATCGAAGCTTAATCCGCAGGTGAGCAGGGAACGCTACCAACATGGACTTGCTCCCTATCTTCCCTGTGTCCGGCCACCCTTAACCACCTTGCCACGTTTGCATGCGTTGGGATGAGGGTGCAGTGAGCAGCCGCATGTGACCTTACCTCGCGGTCTTCAATCATCCCTTCATCGTCACCCTCAGGCTCACGAGTTCGTGCCAGTCCGCTCCGCCAGCGCCGGCAGCGGCAGGCCCCCGTCCGGGCTCGGTGCTGCACCGCCGGCCCCCGTGCACCTCACCGTGCCCAGCGTCCAGCTCACGCCGCCCGGAATGTCTCGGAAGGGCGGTCCCCACACGGGCGTGGGAGCGCCGGCAGCCGGTGCTGCGCAGCCGCAGACTCAGCGGGGGCCCGTTCACGGCGCGTCGCAGAACGGCCACGTCAACGGCCGTGCCGTGACTCACGTTCCGACGCCGCAGCCGCTCGGCTCGAACGCAGCGGTGTCCAGCGGCCTGCTTTCCCCAGCCGTGTCGTCTGGGCCAACGACTGGGCAGACCTCCCCGGTGCGCCGGGACCTCCACGCAGCCCACAGCGGCGAGTACGCCCATGCCTCTGACGCCGCGCAGTGCACCACTCCAATGCGGGGTGGGGCGCAGGCGCACGCAGGCGCTGGGGGACGTGCGTCCATCCAGCAGCCGCCAGCGTCGCCCGTGGCGCAGGTTATGTCATGGCAGGCGGTGCAGCCGATTCAGGTGGTATCGTCGCCCATACGCCGTCTGCCGGACCTACCCGACCTGTACCGCGCAATGGTGTCACCCTACCGCTCCTACGTCGCGCATTCGCCGCGGCCTTCCGCGACCAACGCCGCCGGCGTCGCGGCTGCCGCTGCCGCAGCCGCCGCCAGCGCGGCCGTGACGGCGTGCGCTGCCGCCGGCGCTGCGGCGGCAGCCGCCGCGGAGGCGCAGGCCGCCGCCAGCCAGCACCACTCGCAGGTGCACTCGGGCGCACAGCCACGTGTCAGCGCCTCCGGTGGCCCCCTTTCCAACGGCAGCACCGGCGACGCCGCACCGCATGACGAGCCGCTGTGTGAGCCGTCAACAGCGCCGCCGTACAACCCGCTGGCGGCGCCGCTGCCGCACCTGTCGATGCTTCCCCACGGGCTGTACTGCGGCGAACAGCTCATCCGGCCGACATGCACTCGGCTGTGGGGACTTGACCCTCTGCAACAGCTGCGAGCGACGCAGACGTCCCTGGACGCCACCATTGCCGCGGCTTTCGGCGTGCCCGGATATTTCACGTCTATCCAGCCGCCAATGTCCTACTCGTGGGACGTCGCGGGCAGCGGTGGCGGCGGGCTGCTGCAGCCGGCGCATGGCGGTGGTGAGCTCTTTGAGAAAGGGCCGTTCTTCGGCGCCGCCTTCGGGGCCGCCTGCGCTGGCGAGCACCTGGGTCCGAACTGCGAGTGCGAGTCGGACGGCGCGCTGGACAGTGGCGTCCTCCGCGGCCGCATGAGCAGCGGGGGTGGCATGATTAGCGGCATCAACTCGGGCATCGTGCGGGCGCTGCACAGCATCTTTGGCGAAGAGGATGCTGACGAGCCGCAGCGGCCCGGGGCCAGCCAGGCACTCCCGCCGATCAGCAATGGGGCATCCGCGGACGCCGGCGCCGGGTCATGCCCGGAGGTGCCGCCGGCGCCCGACGCCGCTGCATCAGCGGCGCCGTCTACGGCGGTGGCAGCAGCTGGGCTAGCAGCAGCAGGACCGGCAGCGCCCATGGGACCACCGCACCTGTCGCGAAACTCGTTGGAGCCTGAGATGGGCATGCAGAGTGTTGGCGGCGCGGGCCGCGGCGCGGGGGGCTCGGCTGGAGGCATGGACGCTCGCTCCCGAGGGCCCAGCCCCACGCCGCCGGGCCACCCTCCCAAGCCGCACGGCCCGCAATCCGGCAGCCAGCTCTACCACCTGACGGCGCAGCAGCCGCCACACACGCGCGCTGGGCAGCCGCAGCAGCTGCCGCAGCAGCAGCAGGGGCCCATACAGCGCCAGCTGCCCCGAGGAGATCTGCGCGTGGCGGTGTCGCGCAGCGGGCCGCCCCCCGGCTTCCACGTGGGATACGGCAGCGGCAACGACTGGTGAGTTGCGGATGCCAGCTGGTCATTGCGCCTGGGTAGGGTCTGCGGTGGCCGTCCTGTACGGCGGCAGCACGCTGCTCCTAATGAGCCAGGCAGCGCGGTGGGAATGGGTGTTGGTGTGGGTGTTGAAGGGCTTGCTCGCTCTCCTTTGAAACTCCATTGAAAATTGTCTGCGCTGACGCTCATCTCCGCCGTGTCCTTCTCCCGCAGGAGGAACTCGGTGGTGCGGCTGTTCACCAGCGCCTGCATACCCAGTGCTCCGGCCGCGGCGCAGCCCGCCGTGGCCGCCGCCGCCCTCTGGTGGACTGCAACCCGGCAGGCCCCCGAGCCGCAGCCGCAGCCTGAGGATGCGACTCCTACCCCCGTCCCGCTCAATGGCGCGCCTGCGAGCGGCTCCGGACGGCGCGGCTCGCAGGCCGGGTGGCACGGCAGGGCGCGACGCGGCAACAGCGGTAGTAGCGCCGGGGGAGGCAGCACCGGAAGTGGCGGCGGCGGGCTGGCCAACGGCCTGGCAGGCCAGCAGGCGGCGCACGGTCTGGTGGTTATGACGCAGCGGGTGCAGATAGTGGGCCCCATGGACGCCGACTCCATGATCAACGCCTGCCTACAGGTACGGCCACGCCTTCATTGTCCACATTCGGGTCCCGGTTTTCCACCGGCGTCCATATATGTCTCTAAAACAGAACGAAGTTCTTGTCTCGTTGCCTGTCTAGGTCGTACTGGATGTCAGTCTTGACGCCTGTCTCCGCATGCCTGTGTCGCCCGCAGGGTCGCCTGTCGCCCCACACCGAGGTGTGCGGCACGCTGGCGGGGCTGGTTGGGCCTCCGCCGCTGGAGCTGTTTGAGACGCTGGGCTCGCTCTTGACGGCGGTGCAGAGCGGAGGGGGGTGCTACCTCCTGGTCGAGGGCTGGTAGTTGGGGCGTCGGTTTTCGCAGCGGTGCTGTCAGCACAGTAGCGTCAGAAACTCGTCTGAACAGAGGCGCAATCCGGCTAATGGACGGAGTACAGATGGTTTCGGGTATTGCGCTTTGTAAGCCAGGCGCCGCCATGAGGGCCCTGCGCCCACCTAAGGGCTGAGGGCTGGGCGGGCTGCCACCAGCGCCCATCGATGGCGCGCATGCGTGGGTGGGTCATCGACGTGCGGGGCCGTGCGGTATGATGAGGAGGCACGGCGGCGTGGAGTGCAACATCGAGCAGTGCGCGCGTCACCAAGAGAAGATTAACCATAGACGACGGCGTGAGAAGAGGCGGTTTTTGTACATGGGCGCCTGGGTCCGCGGTTTTGCCGGAGCTCGGGCGGACCCGGTCAGCGCCGCGCGCGGCCTGACGCCTGGCCCGCAGGCTGCGAGCTGCCGCTGCGGCTTGCAGCCCGGAGCGGCTATGGAACAATGCGAATCAGGCGACGGACAGGCCTTCTAGGCACAAGCCCTTGTGCCAGGGCGCAAAGACCTGGGGGGTCATCTGGGTGGCTGGCGTTTGCTTTCGCCGGTAGGGTAAGGCAGGGGATCAGGCTGGAGTTTGCGGATGCGCCCCTGGCTGCGTAACGATGCTTGGCGGAGGGTGCTAAGGTATTGGGGCTTAAGGGTATGGTGCGCGGGAAGGTCTACGGCACCTGCTTCTGTGCACGGCGGGAGCGAGCGGCTGCGACGGCAAAGGCAGTGAGCGCTGCGGCTGCTCAAGGAGGTCCACTTGTTGCCGTCGGGCAGGGCCGCTTTCCGCCCACGGAGAGGACTTATGTTTCGGTTCATGCGCCGTGCGCCCTGTCATTGCAGTTGCGTGCTCAGGTCTGGGCTGCCTAAGTGCAGGAGAGCCGTCATGCGCGCTGCATGCGGCGCCTGCAGGCATTGGAGCCGGGTGGCGGGTTAGGCCCGAGTGGCGGTCCGGGCTGCAGGGTAGGACAGCACTGAGTTGCGGCTGCAGTTGTTGAAGATGATGCAGGGCCCGTGGGTCCTGAGGTGGCGCGGGCCGCAACTGAAATGTTGCGCAAAATGTGGAGCGCTTTAGCTGCTCTTCTGTAACAATAGGCAGAGCAGCAGTCTGGAAAGCCTGTACCTTTATCCATTTGAGCACAGCACTATTCCGGGCAGGTTTGATGCATGGGATTGGGCCTTGAACAGGGCCTCTGCACAACATTACAAATGAGTACGCAAACCTGAGCGGACTCTTGGCACCTTTTTTTCCGGCACATGTGTATTTCAGCAGCTTTTGCCTCAACCCACTGCACTGCCTACTCGTCTCGCACGGCTCCTAGGCAGGAGGCAGTATCCTATAACCCTCGGGCGCCTTGCGTGGCACGCCGTACTGGTGCGGTGCCATGCGTAAGGTGCCGGCGAGGCGCTATTAGCAGAGCAGCAACGGCAACGGCCAGGGATGGCAACGCAAAAGGGGAAGGCTCTTCGCTGCCCCAACTCCACAGCTCAGACTCTTGAGAAACAGCAGCGACCCGCCTCTCTCGGTCGTCATCCTCGTCTGCACGCATACACCGGAAGTCCTCGCCTGCCCGCGCCGTGTTGCGGTCCGCTGCACTCTGCGCCCGCGACGCGAAGGAGGCCTTGCCCACGACGTGGCCGCCCTTGGCCTGAGACGACTTGATGCGGGATGCGTCCGCCTTGTTCATGCCGCCCCCGCCGCCGCCGCCGGATCCGCGGGAAGCGCCGGACTTGGCGCCTCCGCCCTAGGAGCTGCTGCCATTGTGCCCATGGCTCGGCGGCGCGGATGCCGATCCTTCGTTGTGGCCGCCCGAGCCGCCCTTGCAGCGCACTAGCAAGGTCTTGCCACCGGCTGCTGACATGCAGAGAGCCATGGCGACCAGGACTGTGCTGCTCGCGGCGTACGAAATTGGCGGTGACCCATGGGTCTGGTTTCAGTTGGCGCGGCGTGGGTGCAGTCAGGGTTCAAGGACAACTCGTCTAAAAGTCCATAAAGCAGACGGGGCCACAAACGCATGGCCGACACGAACGACATGCCGGTTACCCCCTGTACGACTGCTGCCGCGAACGGTGGTTGGTCCAGTGGGATCCCATAGGACTTTTAAGATGGTGGTACGTGAACTCCAGGCTTTGTCACCTCGAGTGTTTAGCCCTACCTATCAGAGAAGGATTGGTCTGCGGCGCAAAGGTGCGCAAGTTCCCTTAATGAAGTGCTGTCCGTAGCCGTTGCGAACTGCCGCGTTGTGGCGCTCCGACCGAAGCTCTTACCCGTATTCCCTGCGCTACCCGCGCTCATGGTCTTTCTGCTTAGGTCACGTTAATGGACGCGCATGCGTGGTTGCGCCTCTATCGTGCACAGTCGTACGGCACATGCGGGCCTTCGTACTCGCTTCATGCCTCCTGTGCGCCTGTGCAGGGCTGGCCTATCCTCAAACGCGTGCCGCAAGGACGATTGCAGGGAACGGCCAACTTCTCGACAGCAAGCAGGAGGCTGTGTGGCCCCAGTTGCTGCACGGATCGCACAAACTGGTGCGGAATTCCCGGTCAGAGACTACGAGCTTCCAGCCAGCTAAGATTGTCTGGAGGTTACATGGGGTTGCGTCGGAGCATCCTGCGCAGAATTGAACAGCCATATGTCGGTATGTGCTAATTTCAAATGAGAGTGGCCCTTCTAAATACAGCGGGTGACAACGGTGCGTCCAGCGGGCAATTCTCTCGCAGACAACGGTGGCATGTCAACACGCTGAAGCTATCACCTACACAGCAGGTGCGGATCAACGAGGCGGCGCCCTTCGTTCGGAGACGCATCGCCAGCTACACCCGGCGGCCAGCCACCCACTCACGTGCCCGGCTCAGGACACAGGGCACTTAGGACTCATCACGCGGCGTATCTTCCTCCATCCTGGCATCCCAGGCTGCATACGGCCAGTCCAAACCACGCCGACCCCCCCCCGTTCGCTACCGTAGCTCAGCAGCAAGAAACAAAAACAGCAGATGCCGCTATCAATATGCGCCCACCATGCAGGCATGCAGCCTGCTTCCACACGCAACCACGGCAGGCCGGGAGCGCGACACCCGTTGCACTAAGCCGCGAATCGCCTCAGTCAGCAGCTACTCGCTCGCATGGCGGTCCGCCGCGCTCTGGGCGCGCGCAGCGAAGGAGTCCTTGCCCACATCGTGGCCGCCCTTGGCCTGAGAGGACTGGATGCGGGACGAGTCTTCCTTGCTCATCTCGTGGTGGCCGCCTCCGGCTCCGCCCTTGCCGCCAGCTTGGCCGCCGCCGCCGTGGCCGCCAGAGCCCTTGGTCATCTTGCAGGGAACGGTTGAGGGTTGTTTCGAGAGGGAAGGTGTCAAGAGCAGCTCAGAGTGTGATATTGCAGCCCGCGGTTTTCAAGGCAACAGAGCAACGGATTAATGCCCGCATCCAGCTTCCTCGTGACATAGGGCCCAACAAGGTTTGTTTCACGAGCCGTCACGGTATCGAGGTGCGCTTACGGATATCCGAGTCTCACAATCATCCCCTGATGGGTACAGCCGAACTCCGTGCGTCTTGGTTACATACTTGCGGAGAGCATGATAGCAACGGTCTAACGTTTGGCCTATGGGGGGATTGCATTCCACTCACGCCCGCCCCACCTTTGCAAGTCCGCGGTGGCCCGCCTATCTACCTGCAGCGCTCGCTCCCTGGCGACTTCACTTTGCGGCGGTGTCTTTGCCGCGCGCCGCCAATTCCGCGTCTCGCATCGCCTGCGCGCTGCCGCCGCCGCCCCCGCGCCCTGCGCTGGTGCCTCCACCCCCACCGCCGGCGCGGCGGCCCTCCACCTCGGCCTCCTGCACCCGGCGGGCCTCGCGCTTCAGCGCCGCGATCGCGTCCTCATCCGCTTCACCCAAATGCTGCTGTTGCTCCCCGTCGGGGGCGCCTTCACGGCTGTAGGCCGCGACAGGGCGGCGACCCGCCGCCTCCGCCCGCGCCTCGGCGGAGCGCGCGATGGGGTCCTCAGTGCCGCCCATTCCGGTATCGCCGATGAGTCCCGAGCTGACCTGGGCTTCGAGCGTCTCCGGAGGATCTGCCACAGTGGCTAGGTGAAAAGTCGCGTCGACGCCCACGGCTGCTGCGCCGCCTTGCGCATTGAGTCCGACGGCTGGCTGCTGTGCGCTGACAGACGGCTCGAAGCGGGCCGCGCCCTTTGTTTTGCTAATGTCCATGTCGGCAATGCCCTTCTCCGTCACAAGAGCCGTCCAAAAGAGCGAGTGGCAATCTCGCAAGCAATTTGAGCCAGTGCGCATAGTCTAATGTGTACTGCCTAGGTGGGCGTAGAGGCAGTTGCAATGGGCTGTCTGGACTTTCCTGCCAGGCGATCTGCTCGTGCAAGAGTGGGCAGCAGGCAGCGTGAAGCACACGCCTCCTCTCGTCATGGCGCGTTACACTCTAGCCCTGTCTGCGAGCGAGTTCTGCATTGGCTGTTGCCCCAACACGCATTGCCGACCCCAACTCGAGGCCCGTGGGTCCTTAGGTGGAGCGGCAGCACTGATCAGTCAGTCAATATCCTTGCATATCACACAACTGACAAGCAACCTATGCCAAGGGTCGAAACGCTCGCTGCCCTCGCCGCGCGACCCGCGGGTCATGCGGCCTTGACCCAAACGCCGACAGCCGGCTAGCCGATCAACTCATCGACATAAAGAGCGTATAACCATAAACTGTTCCCTTCAATGCTGCACACCAGACCCCGCATCCCGGCCCTCCTCATCATCGCCAACCGGCTTGGAGCCGCCTTGCTCGGTGTCCTCTCCCTCCATAGGGCTGTACCCAATGGCGTCTGTCGCGGCGATGCCGCCGCCGACATCGGGGCCCCGCCTGCCGGCGCAGGGCATCAACTCGCCGGTGGTTGCACGCACGGCGCCCGTCTCCTGCCCCTGCTGCCCCTGCTGCCCCTGCTGCTGGTCCATTTTGCCGTCTTTGTGCGGATTAGGGATGAATAATCGATGGGTACAGTGTAACCGTATGCGTTTAGCGGAATGCCCCTCAGCGATTGCGTCACGCACGGCATTCTAATCGCTCCCCTTTTGGTTTTCCTTGTCCAGGGCGCACTCATGCAACATACCCCATAGCCAGACATATCAAAAGTTTGTCTCACAGAATGGCCAGCGGCTTTCACGCCACGCTCGGCGGAGGCATCGGCCTACAGAGCGCAGCCGGCATCGGAGCCGCCGGCACCACCACGGCTGGCGAGGGACCCGGCCGGCCAATCGGATGACCAACCGTCGACGGCGAGCGGACCTTCTCCTCCGCCGGCGGGCCACAGTACGGCGGCCGGCCCTTGAAGGGCGACGTGGGCAGCGTTGAGGGCCTTCCTTCGGAGATAGGTGGGCGCGGAGGAGACGTCACCGGCGGCGAGAGCAGCAAGGGCCTGGAGGTGGGCGGCGTGGGCAGCACGGGCCCGCCGGCCTCCAGCCGCCCCGGCCACGCCAACCGGGACACGTCCGTGGGCGACTCCAGCAACGTGGCGTGAGGAGGTGGGGCGGGTGTATGGACGGGTTGATGTGCGCTGCGCTGCGCTGGACGAGCGCATCATGTCGCATGAGCCACGAGTGCCCTCGGAGGCCCTCCCTACTCGCCTTTTCTGTGCTCCTCGTGTGTGGGGGATCATGCGTGGGAGCTGCGGTGCCTGCCTGGCGTTCCTGCGTAGAACGCGGGCGGTGACCCTGCGGTCTTTGTGTTCACCCGGGCCAGGAGCCGTGCGTTTAGGAGTGGAGCCTGCTCATAGCTCCGCAGACGGTCTGGGTCTCGGTCGGTTACGCTGGTTTGGAGTGTACAGACGCAGCCAGAGGAAGGCCGAGAGGCCAACATGGTGCAGAAGTCCAGGGCTGAGGCGGCTGAGGCTTTTTTGTGTGGAAGGGTCAGACAGCGGATCTGGTCGCTAGCTGGGTTATGTGTTTGCAATAAGTGCTTTGATTGTGTGTTAGAAGAGCATGCTTGGTGCATGGCGCGAACGGTTGTAACTGCGCGCGTTGGAAGCCTAGTCTCCGCGCGTCAGCTGCAACACGGACGTGTGGGGGCAAGCATGTTGTTTGGGGCCCGCCTTCCAAATTTCCGTTTCCCATTGTGGCGGGGAGGACAGGTCAGCAGCATGTCTGGGAAATGCAGCCCTTTCTTTCTGTGCAGGTTTCTCTTTTTTCCAAGCATCGTGGTGCAAGATTGACACGCACTTGCCAGCGGTTATGGCGGCTGAACGGCGTGCACCATGGTTCCGCCAGTGCACGGCCAGCAGCCGATGCTTAGGTGAACCGGCTTACTGCGCTAAGCACTGCCAATACAGTAATTGACTTGGCCAGTCCCAGTGGCGGTTCGCTGCGCAGCCAACTCCTTACCAAGCCACGGCACGACGCAGCATCCCACACCACCATAACTTGGCAACTAGTATTGTAGCTACATCATTCTACTTCATTTCACTTAATTGAAAACTGAGACCGACACTTCAGAGCTGTCCGGAGAAACCGGTTCCTGTCGCAATCGGCACTGAAAGACAATGTCTGAAGAGTCCCCAGCGCCTGTGCCAGCTAGCGATGGGGCGGCAGTCGAGCAGTCGGCGACGCCAACCGAGGAGGTCGCCTTCAAGATTCAGTTTGGCAAGAACAGCTCGGATGTCAAGCGGCCATATGAATCGACGGTCGGGGACCTGAAGGGGGAGATAGAGAAGACTCTGGGCATCCCATCGAAACTCCAGAAGCTCATGTCCAAAGGAGTTGCACTGAAGGACGATGGCGCCACGCTACGCCAGGTGGATCGCTGGGGTGATCACCCAGGATATTCGGCCTTGGGCGGGAAGGAGCATGACGAAGGCGGTAGTCCCCGGTTCCAGTGGACGGGACGACGTGTTCGGCGCGTGTTTCGCACACGGGTTGGGGCGGGGCGCAACGCCAGGAGGATTTTGCGTCTCAAGGAAACTGCCCGGAAAAGAACATTGGCCTTCGTGCGGGGTTCTTGCGTTGTGCGCTGGCCAGAAACCGCAACCTGCCTGCGCCCTGCAACCCTAACACCCGCGAACCTCCGCCCTCCCCCTCAACCCCGTCGCGCCAGGCCGGAATTAAGGACGGGGCCAAGCTGCTCTTGATCGGCAGCAACCCCAGCGCCATCGACGCTACCAAGGCCGCCCCCGCGGCGGGGGCCCCAGGCGACTGGGATGCGCCAAAGAGCGAAGAGCCGATCCACAAGCAGACGCAGCACGCCAAGGTGCGAGCGGATGCACCTCTTGGGTGCGGTTGCGGTAACGGTTACCAGGGTGCACTTCAGCGGAGAGCCAGGGGAGATGTGGGCTTGGCGGGTGAGGGTGGACTGCGACAGCGGCGCGTCGGGGTCCGGACGACGGGCTGGGCTGCATGATGGGGCGGCGGCGGCGGCCACCCGCCTACCCGGGTTGGTTGCGGCCCAAGGCTAGGGCCGGATATGGCCTGATCTACTATCTTCTTACAATTTACCCATGGCCGCACAGGCTTTGACGGGTACCTGTTACCTTTGTATCCTTTGTAGCCTGATGGGTGCGCAATCCAGCCTCACCCGGGGGACCGCACAGAAGGGCCTACCGCTGGAGGGGCAGCCGGGGGCAGGGGGCACGAGAAGCGAGGGTGTCATCCCGGCTTACCGTGCGAGTTTGGGAGCTGCGTGAATTTGCAGGGTGCAGAGACCAAGTCCGCTAGCGGCGCGGAGTTGGCCAGCGGCAACGGGGCTGCCGGTCTTCGCTGAAATCGATGAGGCAGGGCGTACTTGCCTTGACACGGTGCTCCACCGTGAGCATGGCAGGCGCGACCGCGCAGCGGCGGGCCTCCCTCTCCCTCCCAGGGCTTGCACTGCATGCCCTCGTGCATATGCTAGCTGCCCCATCGCCAGCTCCAGTGCCGACGGCAGGCACTGCCGCTCGAGGCCCAAAGCCAACGCACCACTGTGGCGCACGACCACGCGCACGATACCGCTTACCCTTCACGCTCTCCCCGTGTCGCTCCTCGCGATCGTGAATGCGCACACCCCGATTTCATGCACGATGCTGACGGGGTTTCATAGGTACCGCGGCTTCCCCCCCCCCCGCATCCCCGTCCGCGACGTCGCCTCTTGCATGAATGTCCTTCATGGGACCTCCCTGGAAGTCGCCAACCCTTGTTCCCCTCGGCTGCGACTGCCGCAGGTGCTGGCCAAGGGCGTTCCCGACGGCGCGCTGCCCGGCATCGCGGGCCGGCAGGTGACCATGGACGAGCGGATGACGGCCATTCCCGGCATGCTGAACAGCCAGGGGAGCAAGGTGGGCGGGGGCGGCGCAGGCGTAGTAAGGTTTCAGCTGTAAGCAGGCGATGGAGGCGGGGGTGTGCTAAACAGCCATTCGGCAGGGGGCAAGGTGCATTAGCGGCAGTGGTTACGGGTGCGGCAGTCGGATGCCGGTGCGAGCAGGTACTGGAGAGCGGCGGGGCCATGCGCCCCTGCATGGGGAGGTCATACGGCCGTGTGCATGCGAAACACACCAGGAGCTTGGACGGTCCTGGGGCGAGGTGACGCAGTGCTCCAGCAGGCTCCTGCCAGCGCTAACCCCCCCCCCCGTCCTTGCCGCTTAGCGGCTCCCTAGGCATTCGCCCACGTCGGCCTTCGTTTCGCCCTCTTGTGCTTTTGGGGCCGGTCCCTGCCAAACAATCGTGTCCCTTGAGACAGTTGCCGCCCAACAATCGCCAGCGGCCGCGTGAGACGCTGTGCCCTGTATTATTGCCCACGGGTTTTGGTTTCCACAATCTTGCGGAGTGATTCTTGATGAGCGCGTAGGCGGTTTACCTCATTCAAGCGACCTTAGCCCCAGCGGACATGGGTGATTCTTACTCTGGTTGGCGCTTGTCCTGCCGTGTGGTCGCACTGTATTGAAGGTACGTCTGACGTTCAAGGAGGAGCTGCAGCAGCTGTGGCTGGGCTCCGACACCAGCACGCAAAAGGGTGCGTGCGTGAGGTCCCCAGGGGAAGGCGCCCGGGTTGGAAGGGACAGGTGCACAGAACTGCGCAACACACAAGGTTTGATTGTGAGAACGGGGTTTGTCCCAGAGGTATCGGGATGGCGGCACTCGACTCATGGCTTTAGGCTTCCCTAGGATGGGTCGGAGGGGAAGTGCACGCGAACGGAAGGCGGGAAGGCCGGTGGGCAGTGGCCAGTTACAACCAGCTACCGGACACGGTGCCCGTGGCTCGGCCCGTCAGCACCGTGTACGTCACGTCTCCTCAGTGTTGCTCGTGGTAAAAGTGAGTGACCGGCACTGACATGCTCCATACACGCAGCGAACAGGCGCTGAGTGAGATTGCCTTGATGCCCCGTGATGTCACGGACGTCGGTGACAGGCAACAACGAGGACAAGGGGCGGGGACGCCCTGCACATGCGGGCGGCGCTCCATAGCCCCGCGCTGGTTATCGACAAGGCTTTCTCGAATCCTGATTCATCACCCTTCCTGCCCCTTCCCTCTCGCCGTGCTCTGGTGACCGTACAGTGCCGTACAGCACGATCACCAAGATCGAGTCGTGGCCCATCGAGGGCAACGAGGCCTACTCCATCGTGGCGCTTCACCTAGGCGTGGGCGGCACCTCAAAGTACTGGCTGTACTTCTTCCCCTCGCAGTACGTTTCCGGCCTCAAGATCCGGATCCTGGGGGTGCAGTCGCTCATATGAGTGGCCATAGGTCGACGGTCGGCAGGCGGCGGAATCGGTGGAAACGTGCCGAAGCCGCCTATGATGTGTCGGTGTGGGAGCGTGGGCCCCAAGTGATGCGGGCCGGAGCGAGTTCACCAAGAGGGTAGTGTGCAGCGCATGGGAGGTGATGTTGGCTTACAGCGCCGCTACATTTGCCGTGCCAATGGCTGGGATTGGGGGCGTTTCGGGGATGGGTTGCTTGTACGAAGAGTTGCGCAGGAGCTGCTAGGTGTGTGTGCGCCCCGGTGCAACCCAGGAGCATAGTTTTCAGGTGTACTCGGTGGTAGCGTACAGTAGTTGTGTTTTGCATTGTGGCCGTGAGTGCGTGGACAGTTGAGACCCACTAACCGAACGCTCGCTCTGCATTCTATTCCTCGGGTTGCAAGCTTGCAACGGTTTGGCGCATTTGCGGTGCATGGGCGGCTGGGCGGTGCGGGAGGAGAGCTGGCAGTAAAGGCGCGGTCGTGCGGTGAGCGTTGCTGGGCCTGTTGGGGCACGGGTCTCTGAAGCGCTGTTGATAGTGTGAACGGCCGGGTGTGGCATGAACATGGTCCCAGGAAGGGTAATGGCAGGGTGTGCATGACCTTCCGTTCATCCCTAAGAAGCATGATGTTTATTGTGGTCTCAGACCAGTACAAAGTCGGCTGCCTCGTGCTAAGCTCTGTGGAGTGAGACTGGAGTTACTGTATGCAGTTGGGTGGCCTCCATGCTTCGTATGCGAGGGCGCGCTCCCTGGAGCCTCAACCGGACATTCCCGGTTACGTCGCCGCCGGGTTCGTTGCCATGTACTTATGATGCATCACCAACGCATGCAACAGCACCTAGCCTACGCAGTCGTGCTATTGCAATACACCAGAACCGGTTTTGGAGCCCGGGTACGTGGGCACGTTGCGCAACATTACCGTACGCTCCCGTCGACCTGCCGCCGCCTTCTTGCCGCACACGCCGCCACGGGAGAGACCCATACTGCATCATGCAGCTAGCGCCCACACTGTATCATACCCAGTCCTGCAGACAAAGCGAAAGAGGAATCTGCACAGAAAGAGCGAGCCCGCCTCTACGCCCGCAGACACGAGCGCACAACACGCCCGGCTCGTCCCACACACCCCCTCATGCGTCACCGCTTTAACCTGGCGTCATTCCTACACCAGCGCCGCGCGCAACTGCACCGCCCAACTTAAACCGCGATCAGTGTGCCAGCCTGACAGTAGGTCATATCGAGGCCCATCTGCGCAATGTCGGTGACGTCCATACCGCCGCCGATGTTGTCGCGGCGAGGGGCCGCAGGCGAGCCGCCGCAGCTGCCTGTGGTGCCCATTCCGCTGACGACGGAGGCCTCCGGAGCCGCCTTCGCGGCGGGGTCGCCTGGGAAGCGCTCCTGCCCGGCCGCAGCGCGGGTCTCCGCCGCTCCAGCAATCCTCTCGTCATCCACGTCCATTCGGCGGTAGGAATGGCGAAAGTCGGATGCGGAATAAAAGCTCTGTTGGGGTTCTCTGAAGAAATTATCCGCCCGCCCCACGGGTCGTGTGACCGGAGTCCTGGATTGATATGCGCGCCCTCAGGATCACCCTCTTAACAAATAAGTGATATTCTGCGTCGTAAGCGCGCAGAATGTACAACACTGCATGTACATACTTGAGCCCTCCCTCAAAACGCCGTGGCCCAACGACACGGGCTTGCCTCGAACACGACCCACTTGCAGCAACAATTGTCAGTCGAAACGAACCGCTTATTCTTACTACGACAGAAAGCGCGAGGGCACCCTAACAACTACACAAGGCTAGGCATCCTGGACTTCCATCCGCTAAGACCCAACACCGGTCGCTGACAGGTCAGCATCTCACGGCCTGTCTTTCAGATTGGCGGGCAGATTTGGCTCCTGGCGGAATGGGGCAACCCTTCCGACACCCTTGGCAATGTGAGCTGCTGGCCGTCCCTTTATCGCATCCCTGTGCCCAACAGGGGATCCAAAAATGATCAACTATCCGGAAGACGCAGGGGCACCAGCCGCGGCGCGCAGCTCGCGACCCACGGGTCATGCCGCCTCCCGCGCGGCTGAGCGCGCAGCTGGCGATTCCGAGGATCAGCACGGCAGCCGCGGCGGCTCGCCGGGCGGCGCGCACGCCAACGTGCACGGAAGCCCCCGGGCGCCGGGCAGCGTGCTGGGGGGCTTCACGGAGAGCGCGCCCGTGCCCCTGAGCGCCATGATGGAGCGGGGCCTGGAGCGCGTGATGGGGCACCACCCGGCCGGGCCGCAGGAGGTCGCGCAGGAGCGCCCTGGCGGTGCGCCGGACGGCCAATGCAATCACCGCGGCTGACTTACGAGGGTGCACGGGCGGTGCGAAGGAGGCTTGACAAACCCGTCCGTAGGTGTGGCGGGCATTCGGTGGACAGCTGGAGTGAAGCGTGCAGGCGGGCATCACGGTGGTGCGCAGGGTACTGATGGCGGGGGCGACGCGTAGGTGCAGTCCAGAGGCTTTGAAGCTGCGGGTGGTATTGACCTCTGACAAGAGACAGCAAGTGACATGCTGGCCACACGGCAGTCTTGCAAGCGGTCGATGCGTTTTCGTTACTGTAGCCTCTGCCCCGCTCCGCTGCTGAGCAGGTAATGCACACTGATGTCGTCGGCAAGGATTGCGCGGGCTCGTGCGTGCACAATCGGCGTGCAGCCGAGACGACCCGGACAGCGCGGCTTTCATGCAAGGCAAGGCCATGGGGACCGCAAGGCAACCACTTACAGCGCACGCACGGCCAGACCTCATAGAGGCCCGTCTCAAACAGATGCCAATGATGGCCGCCGTGCGCGTTCCGCTGCACGGAAACTGCACAGCCGGCAATGTGCCTACTCGTGCCCCTCAGTCTGGACGCGACAACCACAGCACCCCTGCACAGCACAACTAGCAACGCCGCAACAATGCGTCAGAACCTTTCGGGCCAAGCGTCTCCCGCCTCAGCCACCCAGTGCCACAAGCCGCTGCCGAACACCAGCGCCCCGTGAGCACCTGCATGGCCGCGCATCGCATCCTGCAAGGGAAGGACAAGGACGGTCATGGGCCCCCGTCGCGCTGTTGTCCACAGCAAGTCCTAACCAGGTGCTGTGACACAACCAAACACGGCATCGGGAGGCTCCAGTAATCAGTATGCAACCCACCCAGCACCCTCCCTTGGCCCGCAGCGACGAGTGGACCAGCTGGCTCCTCACACAGAGGCTCAACCGGAACCGCCAATCCGCGGCTGCGAAATGCGCGCCCTCCCTGGCCCCGATCCCCGCGTGCGGCAGCGGAAGCGCAGCCGCTCTTACCCCACTCACCCTCATGGCATCAGCTCCTCACGTGGCAGTGCTCGTGCTGCGGCAGCCGGCGCCCGGTGGCACCTGGCAAGGCGGGTCCGCACCATCGGCCGCCTGCGGACAGGGAGCAACACCCCGGGACTGCAATCGGTACATGATTGGCCCATCAGGACAGCTGCACGTACTCAACGGGCTCTTCCAAGATGGCGTCTTTAACGGCGGGTCAGCTGCATGGCGTATGCGCGCATCCCTCACACAACCTGTAGACTCACCCGCGGCGCTTTGCGAGGCTGCCTGTGGCCGCGCATCGACTGGGTACTGGGCGCTCCGGTCCCGGCGTACCAAGCACACGTGCCACGATCAAGCGCAGCCCCTTAAAGATCGGTGCAGGGAGGACCAGCGAAGGCCGACACGCCACCAGCGGCCCCTAGCGCCATAACCCAAGGCTAAAACAACCACGTAGGACAGTCACCAATACGCGCAGTTAGTCCGCAGTTCCATCACCAATTGTCAGCAGTCCCAGCTCGATAGAGTTTCCGTCCTCCTTAGATTCGGGTTCTGTGGCAATGGCCAAGTAACCGTACACGTTGGGATAGAAAGCACATACATTCGTCAGTAGATGAATCAGCCGCATACTGTCGCTTGCCCGCTCCCGCCGACTCCCGTCGCCATAATCAGGAGCTACCGCACACACCTCACAGCGTTTTCCTTTTCAACCCTCACAGCGTTTTCCTTTTCAACACCTCACAGCCTCCTCTAACGCCCGCTGAACAAGCTCGGCAGGCCCCCCAGCCAGGTAGGTCAAACACCACGCCACGTTGGAGCCGCCCCCTCAAGCGCAGCGGCGATGCACCGCGCCCGGGCCCGCCTCGTCGTATTCCGCCTTGACGATGAAGTGGTTTTGGAGCAACGCTACCTTTGCCAGCACCGAGCCGCCCACCCAGGCTGCGTCGCGCGTGACGTTGGGCGAGGGCATGTACTCGGGGATGGGCGTCAGCGCCGCGTTTGCAGCGGCCGGCACCAGCGAGCGCGCCTCTGACAGGAAGCGCTGCGTGACGCCGGGGATGACGCTGCCGCCGCCAACCACCAGCATGTTCTCAAACATGACCTTGCGGAGGAGCGCATCATGGAGGCAGGCCGCGCTGTCGCAGGCGGCCTCGGCGATGTTGGGCCCGCGCACCCCGAGCAGCTCGTAGGGCTGGAAGAGCGCCTCGCCCACGCGCAGCCCCTCGGCCGCCACCGTGAACTCCTGGCCGTCGGGCAGGCGGAACGTCTCCGCGGCTGCCGACTCGACAGCGCTCGTGAAGCCAGCGCGAGTCTCTGCGCAGCGCGCGCAGAGCGCCTTAAGGGCCTCCGCGTCGTCGTCACTCAACGGTTGGGTTGGGTGGAGGCCGCCGGCGCCGTCGGGTTGGGGCTGCGCGCGCTGGGGATCCTGCAGCAGCCGCTGGAGGTACTGGGTCAGGTTGGCGCCACCAAAGTCGAGGCGGCGGACGCTGGAGGGGATCAGCATCCCTTCCGCCACGGTGGCCACGTCAATCTTGTCGTGCCCCAGGTCCACCACGAGGCCGTTCGTGCGGCCGACGGCGTAGAGGGATAGGACCGCCTGGTCCTGGCAGAAGATGCCCGTGACGTTGAAGACCTCAAACATGAGCTGCGCCATGGTCTCACGGTCGGACCGCCCCGTGAGCACCGGCTCGCATATCATGATGTTCCCCTCGTTGCCGAGCTCCCAACCCATGAGCTCGTACAGCACGTAGTATGCGAGGGACTCGAACTGGTCCCAGCTCACGATCCTGCCACGGCGGATGGGGTGCTGCAGCTCGCCGGGCGCCGAGCTGGTCGACACGCCCGGATCTGCCCCCGGTCCGCTGGGATCCACGTAGACGGCGCTTGGCGCTAGGATGCGGGGCTCGCCATCGGTGGGCTGATTGTAAGCCCAGCCCGCCTTTATCCATCGGCTTCCTATATCGAGAACAGTAACAGCGTCTGCCATGATCCTGGTTTAGTCTGGGCAGGAGGTCAAGCGTGTCGCAGGCCGGCGCGAGAGTATCAGCGCATTCGCAAGGCCACCTTGTATGGGGATAGCGTCTTGTGAGTGCGTGAACTTCTCGTGGCAATTGGCTGTTGGGTACAGAACCAAAGGTGGTTGCCTTGAACGGTTTGCGCGGGAACGTTCTTCCCCCGTCTTCTGAAGCAAGTAAAGTTGGGGGATATAAGGGGAACTAAAGGCATGAGTGCAACGTCTCGCTTGATTTTTCATACAGCTTTTTCGGACACAAATGCAAAGAGAGTTGACCAGACGGGTTCACGCGTGCGATTTTGCATCCCACCGATGCCCCCGCTGACAGTTCACATTAGAACCGGCACTCAGACTGGCCCATAAGCACGCCAGGCCGTCCGCCTGGACTTGGCCATCGGGGCTCTCTCGTCGCGCCGCAGCGTTGGGCCTGGGCGAGGAGCTGGATGGTGACCCGCTGTACTCTATCACCGAGAGCATCGCCAGGCTTGGGCACGAGCGCCACAACCTGGCACAAGGAGGGCGCCACCTGGCGGTCCCCAGACTCCCCACATCCTTACGGTTGTGCGTCCTGGGGGCGTGTAGCCCATCAGATGGCAGATGCGGGCGATGAGGTTGGCGTCTTGGGAGAACGGGATCCCAAGGTGCTTTGGCGGCTCCTCAGCGCCGGGCGGCAAGAACTTGGCACCTGTGGGTCGTGGTCACCCGTAAGCGGACGATGGGTGCGCAGCGTGATGCCCTTGCCCTTGCTGGCGTTCTCCTGGGCACTGCTGGATTTGCAGAACAGAGCCACCGTTTCCTTGGCTACTGGCAATCAATCCGCCCCCTTGTTGCCCCCTCATCGTCTCGCCCTTATACCGGCAGTGCCCGAGCCCCAGATCCCTACAGTTGCTTCCTGGCGGTAGTCGCCCTCGGGACCATGGGGTCTCTGACGGACAGCAGGCAGACCCAGAAGCAATTCGTTAGGGGCAGCTAGGAGCTCTAATCTGCGTCATCTGCGAGCCCGTCCTGCGCAGGAGCGTCTGGCGGAGTGCGCGTTGACGTGTTCGCCTCATTTTGGCCAGCTGCCCCTGCCCCTGTCGAGAAGCCTCTGCCGCTCTTAGTAGCGGTCCTGCCACCAGTGCCATTGCCAATCTGGGCGCGGTCGGCGGCGACGACGGTGCAAGACGGCACACTGCTGGCATACTGTCTGCCGCTAGAATCAGCGCACGCGGAACCGGCCCGGTTTCTGGAGCGTCTGGGCATGCCTGGGTTGGATATCTTGACGCACCTCCCAAGCTCCCATGGCGCTCCATCGGATAACCCGATTACCCTGTCCGCTCCCTTACCCCGCGCTGCGGGTCCGTAGTCCGCGTCAACATGGGGAGGGCGGGGGGATGGTGGAGCGGGTAGTGTTCGGGCAGCTGGGCATGCAGGGACGGCACCGTGAGGGCAGGACTGCGCCAGCAGCTGTAACGGCGCCGGTTGGGCAGGCCGCCGCCTCGTCACTCATGTCCGCTGCCGCACCGCCGGGTACTGTGGCCTTTCGCAGGCCGCCGCACCGCAAGGCATGTCGAGGCCGCACGGCAGTTGCTGGAGCTTTCCGCCGTCTCGGACTCAATATGGCGGCGACGTGTCAGATGCGCCTGGAGGAGACGGCGACAGCGGCTGCGGTCCAGGCCCTCAGAGGACGGTTTGGGGGAAACGTGGGATTTCATCGCGTCGCGTGGCGCCGCAACGAATGCACGCTCTCCCATCGAGTCCGTGGATTCCTGGCTGCGGTCCGTGCACCGACGGCGTTTGCGGGCAAAGGGGCGCTGCGGGAGCCGCACCCACCGACGCCCTTGGCGGCCTCCTGGATTGCCGGTGGGCGGCGGTCCGTGCTGACATCCCGGCCACTGCTGCAGCGGCAGGCATCGGGCGCTTCCTTGCCAGGCTGTTCGCTAGCTCCGACAAGTCCGGTGAAAGTTGTACTCGTGCACATGGATGGCTATGATGTTGTGGGAATAGCGAGGGCTTCCATACCCGTCGTCCTGCGCATGCATCGATGCACAGACGTCGTACGCGCCTATCCCGTAGGATATGGGCCTAGCGCGGGGCCATTTGCAAAGGGCGCCAAACTGAAAGAGTGCAAGCCCTGTCTAGGAAGAAAGTGGCGCCTTCAGAGCCAATTGTGGAGATCGTACACCACAGATGGAGTTGAAGATTGCCCCGAGTCTGCAGCTTTGGCTGCCCTAGCCAGTGGCTGTGTCCCCCCTGTTGCGTCGCTGGCTGCTATTGCTCCCAGTAGGGCGCACTGCTCCCGCGTCAACGTGCTGACCTGACGCTCGTGCCGCCTCCATGGATTCCCCCTTAACCACAATGCATATCTCTCAATCGCGTGACACCGCTATCCCCACAACCCCTTTATTTCTGCCTCCTAACCCATGCATCGTCAGCCAGTTCAGAGCTGGCGTGGGCCAACCCTGGGCACCGGGTGCTTTCCTGAACGCGGCGTTACTGCCCGAGTGGGAGGGCCATGATTCGCTGTTTGCCTGCCCCAGGCAGCCCCCTTGGTCCAACTACTGGCGTCCGGTGAGGCAGACGAGACAATACCGCTGCTGGCGGCAGCGGCGGAGCTGCTGGCAGTGCACGTAGCGGCCCTCACGCAGCCCGGCGTCGTCCGCATGACTCAGGTTGCCCGAGAGGGAAACTCGGTGCTCTTGCTAATCAAAACACTCCGAATGCCGCATACTCTGCGTGTATGTGAAGTGGAATCGTGCTGAAAAGCCACGTCCCCAGGGTGGCCCCGGCGGCGGCCCCTTTGAAAAGGAAGAGCGTTGCCTTGCCGCCGTGGGCCCCAGAGGCACCGGCTTGGAGCGATCGGGCGCCGTTGCGATTGTGGCGCCGACCAGCTCGCTGCCCGGGATGAGGATGAGGGCGGCTGCTGCGGAAGCCGCTGCTCGCTTAAGGGTTGTGCGGCAGGGAGCTGGATGGGCACCCGAATGGGCAACCTGGGTCATGGCGGTGGTGGCCTGACCGGCAGCAGCCCTGGCCCATCCCAGCGGCCTCCACGCCAGGCCAAGGAGGATTGGGCGGAGGCGACAGTGAAGGCGCCAAGGGCGTGGCGCCGTGGTGGCAGCTGCTGCTGGTTGAGCTGCCTGGTGGGCTGGGAGCGGCGCTGCGGCTGCCGGAGGAGGGCAGGGAAGGGCCCGTGGCCGATGGCCACGGGGCTGGTAGTGGCCCCTTCTTAGACCGGAGCCTGGCTCAGGTGTGCTAAAAAACGAGAACCAGAAACGGGGAAGGCAGCCTCTACGGATATACACACCCGAGGGTGTGATGTTTCCAGCAGGGCGCCGAGTACAGGGAATGGCGGGCGAGGTATACGAGCAGACGGTAATGGCGACGGCTGAGCAGGCCGGAAATTGGTGTTTGCGAGGAGTTGGGGGGAAGCCTGGGGCGGGGCGGAATAAGACACAAGAGTTGAGGCGGAGGAATGGACTCTCTGCTTGTGGTGAGAGGACATGCGGCAACCCGCCTGCGCTGAAGATTCATGGCTTCTGGTCGTGGATGACGGTGGCGGCAACGGTGCCTGTTGTGGCCTCTCTTAAGCTTTCCAAAGAGATGCTGAAGAACGGCAAATGAAAGTACAGGTTGATCTTGTGGATTGCCTTGATTTCTCGTGAGTGATGGTTATGAAGTCACACTTTAGTACTGTGCATCCGAACCGGTCCGGTGCCGGTAGTTGGTAGGCCCCGAGGATTCTTAAGCCGTTATGGTAAGTTGTGTACGGTACAGCAAGTTGTGCCCCCTTGGAGCTTCTCACGAGGGTGTTACGTGATGGTGGCGGCAGCAGGCTTGCAACCGCAGCGACTGTCCGGAGTGCGTGTCGCCGTCGGCCGTGCGCCGTATGACTGCATCGCCCTTTGACGGTTTGATAGTATGCACGGCGCTTGGAGTACCCGCAGTGTTTGGAAGACGACCGGTTCCGGAGTCTGGCTGCCCTTTCTCGTCGCCCTGCACGCCTGGCCTCGCTGTGCATGAGGGAGTGCGACAAGCAAGGCATGGCCGCCTGCGCTCGAGTGCAAAGGCGCCTGCGCTCTGGGGACGCATCGCTGCGCATCCCAAACCTGGTCCTTGCTTCCTAACCGAAGGCTTGACCGACAAATGCACTTCCGGGTGCTGACAGCTTGAACGGTCAGGAGGCGGCTTGACCGGGCACTTGACGTTGTGGAACAGTACGCATCAACATCTGGAGGGCGGGATCAACTGGGGCGTAGGAGAGGGCGTCGCGAGGGCGTGCGCTGGGCCGCAAGCGCCATCCCACGTATTCCTGGGACCGGTGAAGTTTCGATTGCGCCTGCCGAAGGGACCGTTGTTCGCATGTGCGCCACAGCCCGCGGTTGCCCAGGTTGCCCTGAAGCCCTCTTGGTGGCAAGTCCCACCGAGCTGCGCTGGCAAGTACGCCACTCCAGTGCTAATTCAAATTGACTGGAATCCTGCCGTTTCCCCTCCCTCCCTCCCTCTTGCTGGGGCTTTTCATGTACGGACATGCGCGAAGTGGAATACGACATGCACTGTCGCCATGGCGTACACTGTGCTGGCCGCACTTCAGCGTCCAATCCTTCTTAGGATCCCGTGTTGATTTGCCATTTCCCTCTCCACGCCTCCCTCCCTTCCTGCGCATGTACGGATGTGTGCAGAAGTGAGGCACGACACGTTGTGACACCACGGTGAATCCCTCCTTCTTTTTACAAGCAACGGTCAACACACGGCTGCAAGCTGCCAAAACAACAACAGAATAGAATGTAACTCTTCTTCGATGCAATGTAAACCGACAACATCATGCAGGTTAGCTGCCCGCACTGCGTCAAGTACGCAGCGACCCGCGGGTCAGTCGCCCATCTCCGGCGGGCAACTGCTCTGGCGCGGCCTAAATGTGCGGTGCACATGTTTGTACAAGCTAACACGGCACGCGCCATGCATGCCTTTCGAGTCGAGCGTGCCTCGTCCACGTCCTACGCGCCCCGCCGCTCGCTCTCCGTCCAGACCGCCTTCGCACGGCTCAGCCGGCACTACTTCGTCCGCCAGTATCATTCGGCCCCGCTCCTACGGTGCTTGCGCCCCGCCCACCGTGCGCACTTCTCATCCCCGCGCACACTCATCTGGGGTTCTGGGCCCACGGGTCAGCAACCGGCGCGTCGCACCTAGCACGCCTAGTACCCGCTGCCGCCCATGCCGGTGCGCTCGGAGGTGCCGTAGCCCGTTCCCGTGGCGCCCATGCCGCCCGCGCCCGCACCCGTCTGGGTGCTGCCGTAGCCCTCCGTGCCCGTGCCCATCATGGAGCCGCTACCGGTGCCGCCGCTGGTGGGCTGGTCCACGTGGTGGGCGCCGCTGCCGACCATGCCGCACGTCAGCACGTTGGCGGCCTTGGAGACGGCCTTCTCAGCGGCACCCATGACGGCGCCGGTGATGCCGCTGCCGCCGTGGTGGCCGTGGTGCTCGCCCATCCCGCCGCCCATACCGGTGCCCGTGCCGTAGCCAGTGTCGGTACCGGCGCCGCTGCCGCCCATGCCCATCGCGCGCTCAGCAGCGCCGACCATGCCGCCGCCACCGGTGCCGGTGCCGTAGCCAGTGTCGGTACCGGCGCCGCCGCCGCCCATGCCCATCGCGCGCTCAGCAGCGCCGACCATGCCGCCGCCACCGGTGCCCGTGCCGTAGCCAGTGTCGGTACCGGCGCCGCCGCCGCCCATGCCCATCGCGCGCTCAGCAGCGCCGACCATGCCGCCGCCACCGGTGCCGGTGCCCTGCTGATAGCCGCCGGTGCCCATGCCGGTGCCGCCGGCTGCGTAACCCTCACCGCGACGATCTCCGCCCATCATGGTCGCGAAGTGCGTATGAGGAGATCAGGTTTGGGAGTTACGGGAGTGTTAGAAGGACTGTAAGAACGAGCGGAGCTTCGAGAATGATGCGATGTACCGAGAAGTGGAGATAGCTGTGTGTGTCGGGTGGCAAACTGCGTATCTAGCCTCGTAGAACGGCAAAGTTCATTCGTAGATGACGCGCTGAGCTGGCATCGACGCTACCGTTGGTGACGCCACTGGTTTCAACGATCAGAAACCGCTACGTGACGTGAACTGTGCGCGACACTGAGCTTGCTAACCCAAAGGAACACAGCCTCCTATGCCGTCAGGAGGTCTTGCGCACTGTGGCTTCATGGCTTTGACCCGCGGGTCGCCTTTCGGCGCGTGCGTACCACGCTTCGCACTGATGGAGTCACCACGTTGAGACGATACCGAGGCAGGCAGCGATTAACGCCCATTTAACGGCCACCCTACGCTACTGGACCATCCGTGCAGTCGGAGCCTACCAACGGGGTTCGCAAGAGCAAGATCCATAAAACGAACTACAGCCGGGCGGCCCGCGCTACAGCTCCCCGGGCTCCGGGCTTCGCGCCAACTATAGATAGGCGCCAGCTACCCAGCCGTTAAACCGCTCCCGCATCATCCGGCGAACCCCTGAACCTTCAGTCAACTCCGCGACCGCTGGTCTGCGGCTAGCGTTCAGGCCTAACGCGGGATTGGTCGTCACGTGCAGATTATCGCTCGCGCCCTCGTGATCTGCGTAATCCGACCGTTAGTCACATCCACCCTTCAGTATTCCGCTGCCGCGCATGCCCGTGCGTTCAAATGTGCCCGGCCCGAACATGCCACCGAAGCCCCATCATGGCGCCACCAGGGTCACCGCCGCCGCCGGCTGGCTCGCCAGGGCGCGCCCACGTCGTGAGTGACGGCCACGATGCCGCACGTCAGCACATCGGCGGCGGTGGAGGCGATCTTCTCGGCTGCTACCTTTACGCAGGCGATACTGCCGCCGCCACCGTGACGGTGGTGATGGTGATGGTCGTGGTGGCGGTGGTGGTGCATGCCAGCGCACGCCTCGCCGCCCATGTCATCACCAGCGCCGGTGCCGTGGTATTCGTGGGTTCCGATGGCATCATGGCAACATTCTCGCCCGTAGGCCTATTGAGCACGCCGCTACCGTCACCGCTGTAGGCCCCGCTGCCGCCGCACCCGCCACTGCCCCCAGCAGTAATGGCGGCGACGGCGCGGCTCATCATGCCCGTGCCCTCCGCCGCTGCTTCCCTTGTCGTGAGCCGTATAAGTAGCGCCCCCGCCAGTGACCATGCCCAAAGCCTGCTCGACAATGCCGATCATGCCACCGCCGAAGTCGGCGCCGTCGCCGACACTGCTGCCAGGTCCGTACCGAAACCCGTGCTGCCGCTGGCGGTCATGCTATCGGTCGTGCCGCTGCCTGCGCCCACGACGTCGGCGCGCATCGGCACCTACTTAAGGGATTAAGCGAAAGTCAAGATCCTCACCGTTGCCACTGGTGCACATGCCAGGGCCACAGCCACCGGACGGCCGGAGTACCCCTCGCCGCGAGGGTCGCCTCGCCTCTGCCGACCATGGTTGTGGACTGGGGTTTGGGTTAAAGCGTCGTGGCTGCGCGGTCCTACTGAGCATCGCACGAAGGGGTAAAGTTTGAAGGAAGAATGCTCCTTGAAACGATCCGGTTGGCTGGTTGGTGTACGTCCCTCATCCTCCGTCACCGTAGGCCCGACGTCGTGCGCCACCGGTTCACATTGCAGGTCCGCGGGTCGCCATGCAGGGGAGCAATGAAAGTCCAGCAACCAACACAGTGTTTATGTCCATTATGATGACCCAATCCCAGATTCCCCAACAGGACTGTCCGCCATAATTAACTCATGTGGTTTTGCGGTGCTTTCAAGGGTCTAGGGCAGTACGGCAGCCTAATGCTTACGCACACCATGTCAGTGTCAGGGACGATAAACTCGGTTCTCCACTGTAACGCTTGTTTGGGGTGATGGTTGCCCCATCGTCATCATTGCTGCTGCTGACTGTGGGGTGTGTAAAGCTTGATGCGCCTGGCCCTTAGTGCGGGATGTTTGTCTGTGCCTTCACTGTATCTGCTATGTGTATCGTGGCGCCAGAACAAAGGTACTAACAATGGAGGCACTGGTCGTCAGTAATCGATTCAACTTACAACGGATACCGCCAACTGTATGCCACCACCGCATCCCGAGAGGCAATGTGCATTTGCTAGCGCCAACGGTAAGCAATGAACACGCTGGCCCTGGAATCGCCCAACAGTGGACATCCAATGAGGTGCGAGAAGCAGCGCACCTACCAGCTGCAGCAACAACGCGTGGGCAAGAGTACAGCGGCAGCGAAGGGCAACGCGTTACGGTGCGCTCTTCACGTGGCCGCGTGGGCAAGAGTACAGCGGCAGCGAAGGGCAACGCGTTACGGTGCGCTCTTCACGTGGCAGACCAAGTGCGTAATAGTCGTCTAACCCACTGGCAAGAAGGGTGTCTAGCAATAACTGCTTTCCTGCATTCCTGCCACAGCTTCCGCACTACAGTGACGACCGCAACACGTGGGTCAGCAACTTCACCAAAGCGGCTGGGCCGAGCCAGCATGACACGAATGGGTAGCTGGGCATACACAGCAAAGAGGCGGGTTCTGCAGTGCTTTTCTTACTTCTGTGTGAAATGCTTCGCATCCAACTCGCCTTCCGGACTCGGTTGCCACACACAGGCATCTTCAAATGCACACGGCGTGCACCTGCGTGCCCTACCCACGATTATCCCAGCTCCTGTGAGGGCCACTCCCAGGCTCCAAAACGTGGCTGCTGCTGCTCGCTGCCTGACCACGCCCACTGGTGCATGGGTTCAGTGGCGGCCCTGACCAGCATGCCGTCCGGGATACGAAACGGGCATCCCATCGTCACAAGGCAGCTCCCAGCACTTCTGCATCCACCTCTACCCCTGCTCGTTTCCCGCCCACATCCAGGACACCACCTCCTCCTTGATCAGGCACATGGCCTCGGAGCTGCCGCCCACAGTGCCCAGCGCACCGGCCGCCGCAGCAGCAGCCGCGTCGTACAGCACCGCCGGGCGAGTCGAGTAGAGCACAAACGGCCGGGCGCCGGTCCCGCGGATCGCCTCGCGGTCATAGGTCGTAAACCGCACGCGCCGCAGAGACTCCTGGCGAGTCGGGTCCAGCGGCAGGAGGGAGCCCTCGCGGCCGAGGTGGGGCACAGGCGTGGCAACTCGCAGGCGTAGGAGCGGGTGTGCGGCCTTCACAAACAGCCCCATGTGCAGCGCGCGCAGCAGCAGCTGGAGGAAGAGCCTCCGCGACTTGACCATTTCGGCAACGCTAGGGTAGTGGCGCAGCCAAACAGCGAGCCGGTTGGACATTAGTGCTGCTGACTTCTGCACTGACGCTTCAATCCCACATGACTGCGTCTGGTCACCTCCCCACGCGCAGGCACCGGTGCTGGGTGGCGCCTGCAGCGAGCCGCGCACGACGGGAAGCCAGCTGCGCGCCGCGTGCGACTCCAGCAGCGCCACCAGATTTCGCTCCGGAGCGGGAGTCGGGCCGCCGCACGCGGGCAGCGGCGTGCCCAGCCTGACGCTGCTGTCCAGGAACCGTAGCGGATCCGCCCACACCTCGTCTTGCAGCCAGTGCATGAGGACGTGTGCCAGGATGGCGGGCCGCCCAACCTCCATGATGTTGCTGGGGATAGCGCCGACGGCACCTCGAGGGACAGTGGAGTTCTTGTAGAAGTCGATGAGCGCTGCAGCCGTCCGGATCGGCTCCGGCTGGTTGCACATCTGCGGACGGATGGCGAGGTTTGCGTCAAGTGCAGTTAGTTAACGAATACACGCGGTCACAAGTCCCGTGCCAGTTAGGTACGGTATCTTTACGAAGCGTAGCGTAGTATATGGAAACCGAGGTTTCCTGCGTTCCACGGAAGTGCACCCACATAGGTGTACGGCTGTTGTGTCGGAGTAGGCTATTCTCGCCGATTACAACGTAGTGACGTATGTGCTTGTTCTAAGGTTCTACTGGCTTGGCAAGCTTCCGTATTAGGCCTCGGGGTAACACCACCCAGGCGTCCCCATTCGGTGAATAAGACGCTTTCTCTGCTTGCAGGTTTTTGAGCTGTTTGGAGCTGTGCGTGCGTGTTTCGACCGGACTGGTCTTTGGTGTGTCAGACTTGGCTGGTGGCACGGGTTCGGGTTGGCTTGTAACGGGAGTGGCAAAGCTGGAAACCCTCCCCAACGAGCAACCGAATTGCCGTGCCGTCAACGGGACACGACGTACGGGGAATGCAGAACGGAAATGTCTGGATCTTGGAACCCCTGCTCGACCCCTTCCACACGTCTCAGGTACGGCCAGTACCAACTCGGAGGTTTGAAATGCATAGCAGCCACACTGTCAACAAACTTCCCTCAGGGGAGGTTGCATCCGCATTTCATACTCGCAGCGCGACCCCCTCACCTGGGACAGGTGCTCAGCGAACTCGTGCACCTGCAGGTCGATGTCCGACGTGGCGAAGCCGACCTCAGGGTTGTAGCCCAAGAGCAGCTGAGCCGGGTCCGGAGACAGCACTGGCGGAACACGGGCCAGCAGCGCCGGCCCCCGTGGCGGCGCAGCCGCCTGCGGCTGCCGCTCTGAACCACTGTCGCTGCCAACGTTGGCACCGTCGGCAATGCGCTGCGCCACGGCGGCGGCACCCGCTGCCCCACCGCCGGCTCCACTGCCGCTGTTGGCCGAGTTGGTGGAGGCTTCCGACAAGAGGCGCTCCAAGTCATCCGCCCGCACCTCGGCATCAGTGACCTGCGTTGGGAAGGGCGCGGGGGTGACGTCAATCCGTGGGGTTACGGCGCTCAAAGAGGTGACGGCAGACGATGGACAAGGGTCAAGTTGCAAAAGCACATGATACTGCCAAGGGCGGAAGTTGCAAACAGCGTGAGCATGTCTATGAAACAAGAAGCCGCTGTACGTGCATACCTCCTGCCGGAGGCGCCTGATCATGAGGTTCTTGTCCTTCTCCGCGTCTTCCTACAGGTGACCCAGGACACGACAAGTTAAGTCGAGGACGCGCAGGAATCCGAAGGGAGCTGCGCACACCCACCAGCTGCTTGGCATGGTGCTCCACAGCAGCTGTCGCCTGGTCCCGTAGCGTCCGCACCTGCTCACACACGTGGTGCAGTGTGAGGGCTCGCACACGGGGCTACACCTGACATGCCGGAGTCGTAGAAGTTGTGCTGACGGACATTGTAAGGCCTCGCGACCAGTCACAGCCACCAAGCGCTCTTTTGCGGTATCACATCACACAGCTGCGTACCTCGTCCTCGGAGCCTCGGCACGCCGACTGAACTCTTGCGAGCCACTTGGCCATCTCCTGGCTTGCCTGTTCCAGGACAGCGCAGGGGCCCTGTCGGTTTTGGTCCGCCGACTGCTGCGTGTCCAACTCGCTGCATGGCTGCGGCTGTGGCTGCTGCTGCGGCGGTGGCTTCTGCGGCTGCAGCTGCGAAGTGTTCCGCGAGCCGGCCCTGTGGTCTGGTTCTCCCATCCTTGGACCCAGCAGGAACCTTCCGATCCCGAGAGGCAGGTGAAACAGCCACCTGTCAGCATGGATCAGATGTGGGGCTTCAGGGATGCAACACAGATGTGAGCCCTGGTTTTTGATGTTGAGCGCTTCCTTACCCAAGGAGAGCCACCGTGCCTGGTCGCTCCTGTAGCAGGCAGGACCGCCCCGTGACGACTGATTAGACTGATAGCGGCTAAAGGGCCTCTTCCACACGAGCAATTCCCTCCACTGTGTTTGTCCACACGAGCATTCGCGACCTGCCCGTGAAAGCATTTCGCGTCCAACGACGAGGCGCAACCCCACGGGTACCCCACGAGTAGGCACCTTGGCCTGCTCGTATGGGCCTACAAACTGAACGAGACCTGAACATTCTACCCAAAGCGTCCTTGCCGACAGGCAGCGCAGTCTTCCACATACTACTACGGCAGCAGCAGCTGGGAGGCCGACAGCGCGCGGCAACATGCTGCACCCGACAACGGCAACGCAAGAGCCGGGCAGGTCAAGGCCGCGTCCTGCACATGTAATAGGCATAGACTTTGGGACGCATGTGGCGGGCAAGTGTGGAAGCCGCCGCGATCATCCGGACACGTTAGTAGCGAGGCAGTGCCGGAGTGGTCTACTGACTTTCATAAGCATTGATTTGTACCATTATCGGTTGTGGATGTACACTAGTCGGCGAGCGTGCGCTCGAAGGGCTGACAATGCGAACATGTGCGGCGTGCGAGGATGGTAAAGCGCCTGCGTAACACTATTGACGATAAGCCGAAGCAACGATAGTTGCTGAGGCGCCAAAAATACGGTTCAAGCCGTTGCCTTTGCTCGGTGCGGTTAGGTGGTTATTGGTTGGTTCGTTGTGAGGCGTAGCCCCCTTTCTGGGCAAACGCTCTTGCACGGGTGAAGGTAGGATTGTGTTACTGTTATGTATATG
>LSYV01000008.1:2162584-2186096 GCA_001584585.1 Gonium pectorale | reverse complement strand
AGTGCCGCTTCCCGACGCCGTCACCTGCCTCCTCGGCACGTGCTGTGCCACCTTTCAGAGGGCTTGGATCAAGGGCGTGAGCGCCGCCCTAGGCGCTCACGGGCAACGGTTGGCTCGGCCGACCCCGCCAACAACAACGCTATCCGTCTCCGCATCTCGATACCTTACGGTGGTTGTAAGTGCTAGGACTACTCCGTGCAGCCAGCCAACTGGGCGGCGCACCCGTTTCGGCCCAATTCGGCGGCCATTATTCAGCTGAACCGCAGGTCGGGCCGTCTCCACACGACCGTCCTGTCAGGTAAAGGAGCCGGTGCCACGATCCTACTCTTTCAGTCAGCTGCGCGGAAAAATTCTCCGGTGGTCGCGCGCGCGCTGACGCGGTTGCTTGCCACACGCATGCCTCCGGTTTTGCGGTTATCAAGGCGAGCAATGCGGACGGCTCCGCTGGAGCGGCCGCCGAGGCGGCGATGCCCATGCGTGTAGCGACCCACGACCGATGGCCCGACCAGCCAACGCCAGATGCCAAGACCCGCACCGCCCTGTTGTATCGGGGCGATGTCGTGGTGAGTCGTCATCTGAGAGCTCCGGAGAGCCACAGACATGTGACCCTTGGGTCGGCTGTAACTGAATGCCGATGCCCTTGCTTTGAGGGCCTCATCAATCGGCCATCGTGAGATACTGGGCAGTACTGAGCAAATGCACACCCAACCGCTTTGCATTTGCGCCTTGCCAGGTCGCCTGGGGCTGGACCGCCGTCAAGCGGTGGACCGAGATGTCGTCCAAGGAGCGCGCGTCGCACACCTACCTGGAGCACTTCAAGCTGTTACTGGAGGACGGGGCGGTGGACGGGGTGGACACCGTGTGCCCGCTGCCGCCCGGGGTGACGCGGTTGCAGGCGGTCGCCGACTTCCTGGGCGAGATGCGCAAGTGGGTTGTTTTGTTTGGTTGGTGAACCGCTTCTTTGCAAGGACTCACTCCCTTCCTTCTTGGCTACTTAAGATACACAGAGCCTGGCTTTAGGCTATGGCTCTGAACCCTAAATGCCCCTCCTCATACCTTAACGTGCTCGCTGCTCCCATTCCGTCGTAGGTACCTCCGCGACCACCTCCGGCGCACGGGCGTCATCCTCAAGTCGGAGGACGCCACCTGGGCCCTGACCGTCCCGGCGATCTGGAGCGACGCCGCCAAAACCAGGATGCGCGAGGCAGCCTTCCGTGCAGGTGGGATCATGCCTTGAGCACACACGTGTTCATAAACCTATCCATGTGTGGATAATTCTCAAGCCGCGTACGATACAGGTGTGGAAGGCTGCAGATGTGCTGTCTGTTAACTAATGGGTGCGGTGAATTGACCTACAGGTACAGAAAGCCGGGAGTTGGTTTATTGATTTGCAGCAACCTTGCGCCGCGTTACTCCTCTCCCCAGGCCTCACCACCGCCGTCGACTCACGGTCACTGCTGCTTACGCTGGAGCCGGAGGCGGCCGCTCTCGCGGCTGTCGTAAAGGACCATGCCTCTTTGACATCCACAATTGCACGGCTCGCTTCCGTCAGCCTCGCCGGCACGGCTGCATCCGGCGTCACGCTGGTCGACGGCGATGTGGTGCTGGTCCTGGACTGCGGCGGCGGCACCGTGGACGTCACGCTGCACGGGGTGCGGGGCAACGGCGTGACGATGCGGCTGGAGGAGAAGGTCGCAGGCCGGGGTGAGCCGGGGCCAGTCTTTCCGCAACATTTTGTCAAGGCATGCTTCCCTAAGGGCTGCTTGTTGAGGTAGGGAATGCAGCTGATATCGGTATGGTCGGTTGTGGCTACTTGACGGATGTGAGCTGTCTCCGCGCTTGAATCTGACAGGCCATGTACCAGGGCTTGGGTAATGAAGGCTCGAAGCGCTGTTTGCCGGAGGGTCTAGCTAGAGAGCCTCCACGATATGGTGTTTGTGCACTCCCATGTGTGCTAAGCGTACAGGCGCGCTGGCGGGCGGCGCCCACGTGGATGCGGCCGCCATGTCCCTCGTGCGGGAGCTGCTGGGCGGCGACGTGTGGGACGCGTGGAAGGAGGACCACCCGGCGGAGCTGACCAAGCTGAAAGCCAAGTAAGCAAGGTGCAGCAATTGCATAGAAAAGAGAGACATTCTGCAAAGGGAGAGGGAGCCCGCCTCTGTGCTTCTTTGGGTCCCGTTCCACAGCATCTAGCAACGGAACAGCCGCGCTGATCGCATCGCACTCTTGTGGGACGCAACTAGCTACGCGTACGCGAAGATCTCAGGCAATCCCATCTGATTCCTGTCAGCTCACTTTGGCGATGCGCATTCCCGGCGCAGATGGGAGCTCAGCAAGCGCGCCTTCTTCGGCGACCAGGTAGCCAGCGGCATGTCGTCGCCGGCAGCCCCGGGGGTTGTCATGGGCTGGCCCGGCACGATGGTCCGGCCGGCCCACGTGCACAGCGGCGACGTCCGGCTGCAGCTGCCAGAGCGCCTGGGAGACCAGCTGGGCAGCAAGGCGCTCAAGGTGAAGAACTTTAGCACAAATGCACGGTTGCACAGTTGCTGTGTGTGGGATAGCTCCGCTGTCATGGCTCATGGGATGTGAAGGGTTCGCAAGCGGGCACGGCAAAGTGTCGGTTCCCCGGTCGTGCGAGCCGCAGTGCTTGACCAGGAAATGTTTCCGTTCTGCGTACGCGCGCCACGCGACTGGTGACGGTGGTACCGTCCCCGTGTGTGTTGCCCCGCAGGCGCTGTCCACGCCCAGCAGGGACCGCGGCTGGGTCAGCGCCGACCGCTCGCTGGTGCTGCCGGCTGAGGTGGTGGCCAAGGAGGTGTTCGACCCGGTGGTGGACCAGGTGCTGGAGCTCATGGCCGACATGCTGTACGAGGGACGCAGCACGGGCACCATCTGCAACAAGGTATAACAACCGTACGAGCTTGCCTGTGCCCGTGTGTCCCAGGTGCATATGCGTACCGGACTGCATGGGGCCCTCAGGCCACGGGCTAAGCGGGGTATGCTTCTCTGAAAGTCTTGGGTCGTGCTGCTTCCCACTGCCCTTTCAGGTGCTGTTGGCGGGTGGCTTCGCGCGCTCGCCGTACCTGCAGAGCCGCGTGCGCCAAGTCCTGCCTGCCGGGACCAACCTCCTGCTTCCCACGGACCCGGGTGCAGCGGTTGTGACGGGTGAGCGCGGCGACAGTCCCCCTAGGATGCTGTCATTATGCTTTACCTAACAGGTGCAGACTGCTGCCAGCCGTCGCAACGACTCGTTTGTTCACCGATCGCGCTCAGATGGCCCACCTGGGCCCGCGCGCCCTCCACGCCGTTCATATCCAAGTTGGGTGCCTGGAACAGGTGCGGCCATCTTCGGAGCGCTCCCTGCAATGGTCTCCGGGCGCCGCACCCGCCTCAGCTACGGCGTCGGCACGTCCCGGCCGTGGACGAGCGAGGACGCGATCCACTCCGCCATGAAGGGCACGCCCATCAAGGTCTGGAACGGCGAGGAGAAGTCCTGGTACGCCGGTAAGATGGCTCGCTGGCTGGCTGCTTAGGGTATTGTGTTGTGCTCCTGTCGTTCCAGACCATTACTTTCCCCGTGTCATTTCCCAAAGTTTTGATCCGCAAACATGTGCGTGCAACACCCGTGGCCTCAGACAAGGCGTACTGCGCCTTCGTCAAGCGCAACGATCTGGTCAACGTGGGCCACATAGTGAAGAATTTTACGCCCTTCAGCAGGTAGACGGGAGACAGTTTCAGGAAGTTTGTAAGGAGCCCATACGGGATATACAACAACACGAAACTGGCGTACGTGCAGGGCACACACCGCCGTCGAGTTCCAGCTGTACGGCACACGGGACAACACCGCGGCGTACACCACCGACAGCGGCATGGACAAGCTCGCCACGATCAGCCTCCAGCTGCCGACCGGCTGGGCAGCCGCGGTCTGCCGCGCTAGCGACTACAAAATGGAGGTGCGCGACGGGAACATCCTCACACCCGCATGCCTCGCCTCGTCGCCTGACCAACTTACCGCATGTATGAATTATGTACTTAGCCTGCATGTATGCATTCTGTCAGCCGGCTTCTATGCCTGTCTGCCAAACCTGGCAGGGGTATCACGGCTTCCTGTTACCACCACGTGCCCACAGTGTGAGTTCCGGTTCGGGGCGACCGAGTTCTCCGTTGTCGCCTCGGACAGCCGCTCCAAGAACGCAGTCGCAACCACCGTGACGTGGGACGCCGACCTGGCCTGAGGCAGGGTTATTATATTGCGTCGGGACCGTTCAGCGACTGGGTGAAGGATGGCGGCCGGATCCCGTGCTCGTCTGAGGCGAACGCTCTCGATAGCACGTGTCGATTCCCTGCACTTGGTCGACCAGGGGTGCGGGTGCAGAGCGCATAGTCCTGTACCCAAGTTTGTGTGCAGAGGCCGCAACGCTCTTTCTCGGGCGCCCATGCGGCCTGGGTCGTTGACAAGAGCGACCCATGGGTCGCCTGAGGCTTACGCTTGCTTATGTGCACAGCGGGACATGCTATCACGCAGAGCCGGGATAAACCTTGATTTCCCGCACCCGGTCACCAATCCGCCTAGCACGTGTTGCTTGTCATTTATGATTGCTCTCATGTTCAACATTTTGATCCGGAAGCTGTCTGGTATGCATAGACGTGCACAGCTCGTGCATGTTGAGGGTCCTTGGTCGGTGGTAGGGACACGTAGGAGCGAGTGGAATACAAGCGGCATAGGAAGTACCGCAACCAGTTCGCGTTTCAATGCGGTAGAGTGGAGTCTGATCAGAGATGCTGGTATGCGTGCTGATGTCGCTACTGCATACTGTCATGTTGCACTCAACCGCCGGCTGCCGCTTGGACAATCAGTTGCAGGACTAACAAGTAGGTTGCGGTTGCATGTTGTACATTACGTCCCAACAATTGAGGACAGGTGGACATTGCCGCGGCCCCAATTAATTTCAAGTAAGCTTAGCTGTAATGCATATGCGTTGGCTAGGGCGTGTGTTTCACGGTGTTTCCTACATGAAAGAGAGCTGCTTAGTTGATCAACGAGCAGGGTTGAAGGGGCAAGCAAGCAAGCAACACATGAGAATCCGCATGGTAAGCTTCCCCACTGTCGTGAGCCGGAAGCGGTACAGCTCACGGCGAAGTCGGGGCGGCAGTGTCAGAACGTGTATATACCCATGTTGGCCCCACCAGCTTTTTGGATGGGCCATAAGCCGGCACCAGCGTTTTGGATGGGCGATCGAAGGACGTAATGACCGCTTACAGCCTCTGAACAAACACCCATGCCGTGGCTCTCAGCAAAGCAATCGTGTGTGACCTCCGCTATTGTCCTTGCACAATTTACCCAGGTCCTCCCCTGCTTTGACGGATACATGCAACCTTGCTTAGTAAGGCACACACTGTAAGTACGGCACACACTGAAGTGCACGCGCATTGTCAAAGCCATGTCAGCCACAGCTAAGTTGTTCCAAGGTCCAGTGACAGAGTGGACTATTGAGCAAAGGCACGAGTCATTGCGATACAACAAAGCTTAACGGCAGTAGTGCTTCTCAGCGTCCCGACAGGGCGCATACGTTCTGTGGAGGCGCAAGTCGAGCAGGGTTGCATCGTGCGTACGGTATACGGCCGGCAGTGCACATAGTACGCCAATTTAAATACAATGGCCAGCCGCTGCACACCCCATGATGCTCGATCATGCGCGGTATCTGTCGTGTTGCACCAGTCCTTGCGCAAGCAAGCCGCGAGACAGCAGCATGCACGGCGTGTTGATCACGCCTATGCGCCACTACATGTACCATTACTCGCATGGCGCGTAGTGGCGGCCCCTAACCGAATTCCAGTCAAGCTCGAAGCCGGCATCCCATGTCTAGGCCAGCCTCCATTAATGACGAAGGCAGCTCTCAGCACTGGGCTGCCTTACTCTACCCCTGCTCGCTGCCGTCCCACACCCAGGACACCACCTCCTCCTTGATCAGGCACATGGCCTCGGAGCTGCCGCACACTGTGCCCAGCGCGCCGGCCGCCGTCGCAGCCGCAGCATCGTACATCACACCGGGGCGAGTGGAGTAGAACACAAACGGCCCGGCTTCTGTCCTGCAAATCGCTTCGTGGCAGGCAGCGGTGAACCGCACGCGCCGCTGCGACTCCTGGCGGGTCAGGTCCACCGGAATCGGGGATCCCTCAGGGCCGATGCGGAATGCGGGCGTGGCAACTCGCAGGCGCAGGAGCGGGTGTGCGGCTTTCACGAACAGCCCCAGGTGCAGCGCGCGCAGCAACAGGCGGCGGAAGGGGGCTTGCGTGTTGACCATCTCCGCGAAGCCCGGGGTGTTGTGTAGCCAATTGGCAAGACTACTGCACAACGTATCGGCTGACTTCTGTACTGCTGCTTCGTGCCCGCCGGACTGCTTCAGGCCACCAGCAGGCGACTCCCCGGCATCGGTGTCGAGGGCCGCCTGCAGCGAGTCGCGCACGACGGGAAGCCAGCTGCGCGCCGCGTGCGACTCCAGCAGCGCCACCAGGTTTCGCTCAGGAGCGGGAGTCGGGCCGCCGCAAGCGGGCAGCGGCGTGCCCAGCCGGACGCTGCTGTCCAGGAACTGTAGCGGATCCGCCCACACCTCGTCTTGCAGCCAGCACATGAGGACGTGCGCCAGGATGGCTGGCCTCCCAACCTCCATGATGTTGCTGGGGAGAGCGCCGACGGCACCTCGAGGGATGGCGGCGCGCTCGTATGCGTCGATGAGCGCCGCAGCCGCCCGGATCGGCTCCGGCTGGTTGCACATCTGCGGTACGGAGGGTACGCCCAGCAGCTTCAAGTGCCGTACAGCGAACAACATCTCACCGTGATCTGGTCAGTGGGGAACCAAGTTGTTTTTGCGCGCAAGTCAAACAGGCGCAGGTAGAGATCCAGCGTACGCGCAGTGTCCCGCCCTGCTGACAATGCAGTACAGGCCAGGGCATCCAAGGTCCCTGTAAAGAAGCCGCATTATACATCTACTGGAGCCGCAGATGCACATGCAGCCATCGTCACTATTACTGACAACCTCGTGGACACTTTCCATGCACCCCACAGCTAACGCTGTGGCCCCCTGCGCCTCACCTCGAACAGTTGCTCGGTGAACTCGTGCACCTGTTGGTTAATGTCTGGTGTTGTGAAGTCGATCCCCGGGTCACAGCCCACCAGCAGCCGAGCCGGATCCAGCGGCAGGATCGGCGGCATGCGGACAAGCAGCACCGGCAACCAGGACGGCGGTGCAGGCAGGTGCTGTGATGGGCCGCCTGCGCTGTCCACACCGTCGTTGGGCCCCAAGTCAGGGGCGGCCGCGGCTCCGTCGCTGCCGTCCACGGTGGTGGTGGCACCTTGCAGCAGCTGGCGCTCCAAGTCATCCACAAGCTCCTGGAGCTCCTTGTTCTGCGGTTTCATATGGCAGGCTCGCACTCATCAGCTGCGCAGTGACGACCATACGGATACCACCACGAAAGTGACTACGGGGCTGCTCCCGAGCCTTCAACTTCTTGCCAGGCTTACGAGCACGGCAGTCATTGGCTTAGTACTTTAAGATGCAACTCCTGCACACTCGTGCGTTTTGATTGCCCACTTTCATCGGCGGCTTTAGCAATGCAAGCTTGCCATGTTGCCCCACGAAAAATGCTGTAACCTCCATACCTCCTGACGGAGGCGCTTAATCTGGTAGTTCTTGTCTCCCTCCTGCGGCAGCACCAGTACATGTTGAGCTTATTCTGGTGCTGACCAGACCATGCCGGTCATCTGAAGCAGCGACTGCTTACCATGAGCTTGGCCAGGTGTTCCTCTGCGACCGCAGCCTTCTGCCGTAGCACTTGCAACTGGGTGACGACAGGTTTGGGGCGTTTGTTGAGATGCCTCCTCGCACATGCGTGCTGGATTCGAGAGACGTCGTGCCCTGAGGCTGGCATCGTCTCATCCTCTCACCTGGTCCTCCCTGATCCTGTCGACCTGTGCCAGGCATGGGGCCGCCTCCCGACCAGCCTGATCAATGTGGTCGTTCACGCGCTCGGCATCGCTAAAGCACACGTCCTGGTCCTGGGGGTCCTGATGCTGCTGCGCATCCTCCATGCAGACATCCTGCTGCGACTGGCCTGCGGTGTCCCGCAAACTAGGCCTTTCACCTGCATCGCCCATGATCAGACGGACCAGGGACCCAAGGAGGCGAAAGGGCAGGTAATACAGCGGCCACCTGTCAGCATCACGGATTTCCGGGCGTTCAGTCAGCATACAGAGGCTGCGACGCAGTTGTAACAGACCGCAGCGTGGTGTGCGTCGTTGCAGCAACAGACCCAGCGAGGTCGTCAACGCAGTTCAAGCACAACGTACGAGGAAGCCATGCATGGGCAGCGAACGCATTCGCAAGTCCGACTTACGCCATAAAGCCAGCCCAAGGAAATTAACCTCGGGACCCGCCCTGGTGAGGCGCGTTGGATCTAGACTTTCACGGCTGGTAACTTCAATATCTGCGCGGCTGCTTAGGATAAAACGGCTGCTTACCAGTACTCCGCAGCACAGAAGGCGTGTTAGTCCTACAGCGTTAGCTCCGCACCAAACGACATGGCAACAGCCGCCATGGCCACTCGCCTGGCCAGGCAGCAGGCATGTCCAGCACACGTGATAGGCATTGACTTCGGAACGCATGCGTCGGGATTTGCCATCATCAAGACGGAAACCGCGACGGGCATTGCCGCGCAAGCCACAACACACGACCGATGGCCCGACCAGCCCACCCCTGATGCAAAGACTCGCACGGCGCTGCTCTACCGTGGCGATGAAGTGGTAAGCGGGTAGAAATGAGGCAAGGGAGCATGGTGTGATTGTGGCCAGTATGACCCATGGGTCGGTTGCCAGTTCGGCCCTCGGCTTCGGCGCCATACTTGTTCCCGCTAGCCCGCCCGAGCTTGCACAATCACAATCTCCCCACGGCCGCACATGATTTGACGGGTGACTGTACCTGTGACTGCCTGCAGGCGCAGTAGATAAGTCGAGGTGTGCGCAAATGCATGATTTACACGGCTATGTGATATTGTAATGACTGCTCGATACCCTACCTACAGGTCGCCTGGGGTTGGACCGCCGTCAAGCGGTGGACGGAGATGTCGTCCACGGAGCGCGCGTCGCACACCTACCTGGAGCACTTTAAGCTGCTGCTGGAGGACGGGGCGGCGGACGGGGTGGACACGGTTTGCCCGCTGCCGCCCGGGGTGACGCGGGAGCAGGCGGTCGCCGACTTCCTGGCAGCCATGCTCAGGTGAGGTTTGTAGCCGGGCCCGCATCAGATGCGAGCCTCCCAGCTCATTGCAGGGACCGCTCTTGGTTGTTTGCGGCAGGCCCTGTGTGTTGCTTTGCCCTTCGGGCCTGTTTACCCTGTTTTAGTAGCCCAGCAGCCCTTCGCTCGCCCCAAGACAACTTTGAGATACCGGAAACGCATCTTTGGATGAGATGGTGCTTGTTGCACATGGCGCGCCTGTTCGCCGTCTCAGGTATCTTCGTGGACACCTCCGGCGCACGGGCGTCATCCTCAACCCGGAGGAGGCCACCTGGGCCCTGACCGTCCCGGCCATCTGGAGCGACGCCGCCAAGGCCAGGATGCGCAAGGCGGCCCATCTGGCGGGTGGGTGCACAAAGCGTTGATATAGGGTTGGGCATGCGCAACGGCAGCCCATGTCCGTGAGCCTAAAGCCAATACATGACCGCCATACATACCGCCGCGCCATTGCTGGCTCAACCTTGCACCAAATTGTTATGTCGATGCTACATCTTATTTCAGTTGCGCTTTTGCCGCAGTTGCAGTCTGACACAACTACGTTACCTCCCACCGCCAGGCCTGACCACGGCTGTAAAGTCAGCGTCTTTGTTGCTCGCCCTGGAGCCGGAGGCAGCCGCCCTCGCTGCCGCTATGGCGGGCGAGGCATCTCCTACCTCCGGTTTTCTGCAGGCACCTGCCTCCGTCAGCCTCGCCGGCACGGCTGCATCCGGCGTCACGCTGGTCGACGGCGATGTGGTGCTGGTCCTGGACTGCGGCGGCGGCACCGTGGACGTCACGCTGCACGGGGTGCGGGGCAACGGCGTGACGCTGCGGCTGGAGGAGAAGGTCGCAGGCCGGGGTGAGTTTTAATCTTCGGTCGGAACAAATCATTATGCAAAGCGATGTGCAGTACCGAGATGAAGGCCTACCACTTTCAGCATTATGGCTCTTATCTACTCACGGAGTTCCGAGTCAAAGGCCATTATCCGCGAACTTGATGTCGTGTGCGCGTGCATATCGACAATCTCGCCGTGTGTGCTAAGCGTACAGGTGCGCTGGCGGGCGGCGCCCACGTGGATGCGGCCGCCATGTCCCTTGTGCGGGAGCTGCTGGGCGGCCACGTGTGGGACGACTGGAAGGAGGACCACCCAGCGGAGCTGACCAGGCTGAAAGCAAAGTGAGGCTGCGCCGCAATCCATGGCTTGGAGGCTACTTTGTTTCAGCCCGTGGTCGCAAGCTCTGCCTCCAAAATGCGAGTAGCCACCGCAAATCCCCCTCCAAATGAATGTGCTAGCAAACATGAACACGTCCTGCCGGGATGATGACAGGTGGGAGCTCAGCAAGCGCGCCTTCTACAGCAACCGGGTGGCCATCGTCGCGTCGTCCACGTCACCGGCCTTTGGCACCGGCGGCTGCCGGCCCACCGCCCTGATCGCCCGGCCGGCGCACGTGCGGAACGGCGATCTCCGGCTGCAACTCCCTGAGCGCCTCGCGGAGCAGTGTACGGTAAGCTGCAACGTGAACAGCAAGCCGCGTGCCCTCATTGCAACCAGCCGTCATCTACTCATCTTTCATCGAGGAGAGGTGTCAGCAAAGAGTTCGTTCCAGCCTGAGCCTTGTATACTTGATGCTGTGTGCATGCACTCCTTTGTGGCGCCCTGCAGGTCCTGTCCACGCCCAGCAGGGACCGCGGCTGGGTCAGCGCCGACGGCTCGCTGGTGCTGTCGGCTGAGGTGGTGGCCAAGGAGGTGTTCGACCCGGTGGTGGACCAGGTGCTGCAGGTCATGGCAGACATGCTGTACGAGGGATACACCTCGGGCGCAACCTGCAACAAGGTATGGACGAGCACCCCACGCGGGAAGGATGTGCGCACATGCCGTACGGCAACGTAACATGCAGGACAGCAATGACAGCTGCTCATGGTACTTTGTTAGCGCTTCCAGCATCCTGATATAGGTAATGAACGCCGCCATGAATGCTGACCACTTAACCCAGCCGCACAACTACTCGTGTCGTACGGCAGGTGCTGCTTGTGGGCGGCTTCGCGCGCTCGCCGTACCTGCAGGCCCGTGTGCGCCAGGCGATGCCGGCCGGGACCAGCCTGCTGCTGCCCACGGACCCGGGCGCGGCTGTTGTGGCGGGTGGGTGAAGTGCTACTGCAACTGCCGCCACCATGCACATGATCAGTTCTTGACAGCCCATGCACGGCGTATGTGAAGTGAGGCCCTGCTGCTTCATAAGAAGTCCCACCAAATCCCCGTGGAGCGCGTCTTAACCCTTGTGGCACCCCTGCGGCCCTTGAACAGGTGCGGCCATCTTCGGCGCTCTGCCTGCACTGGTCTCCGGCCGCCGCACCCGCCTCAGCTACGGCGTCAACATGGCACGGCCATGGACGAGCGAGGACGCTATCCACGCTGCTTCTGACGGCGTGCCCACCAAATTCTGGCACGAAGAGAAAAAGTCCTGGTATGCCCGTAAGTTCATTCGGTCATGCACGGTGCTATCTTGGTTGCTGCAAGCGCCCGCCCGTGCCCTTGCGCCTTTGGCAGTGTCCACAGGGACGTCACGGCGCCGCCCTGCCTCACAGTAGCTTCACGCCCTTGGATGTGTCTATGTCCGCACTTGCAGCCGCTTGCAGCTACAGTATTTTGTGCCGTGTCTCCCGCTCTTTGTAGCCTCTCACTTGATGTTCAGTATCTGTCGACTTGTCCCGCATACGGTACTTCATACGCTTGTAACAGTCGGCACGTACAACGAGTTCGTCAAGCGCAACGAGCTGGTGGACGTGGGCCACATAACGAAGAAGACTTTCTGCCCCTTGTACAAGTAAGAATATGCTTTGCCCCTGTCAGCAACACGTAGAAATGTCGGGCCCATGGGCGGCATGCGGCACCCGACATGCATGGACAGTGAGCAGTCTATCAGGCATATTTTAGGGCTTCAGTTCGTGTGTACGTACGCAGGACACAGACATCTGTCGAATTCAAGCTGTACGGCACATGCAACAGCGCGGCGAGCTACACGACCGACAGCGGCATGCAGGAGCTCGCTTCGGTCACCCTGGAGCTGCCGACCGGCTGGGCACGCACACTCAGCCGCGCAAACGAGTACAGCGTGGAGGTACGTGGCCTGTACTGAATTTGGCCCTCCTGGCCTCGCGCGCTCTAGCTCCATTATGCGACTCCTCGATTTCCAGCCCGGCACACAGTCAGAAGATGCGCTTTCGCCGGCTTTCAGGTCGAGTTCCGGTTCGGCTGCACGGAGTTGTCCATGATCGCCACGGATGCCCGTTCAAGAAATGCGGTGGCGGCCACCGTGGTCTGGGACGCTGACCTGGTCTGAGTAGAAGTTCAAGTGGTGACCTGCATGTGCGTGTGCGCGGCCTTCAAACAGACTCTAATCCTTGCTGAACGGGGCACGGGCACGGCTGTATGTCTTGATTGCTCTCTTGTAGGCGTCGCTAGGTTTAGCAAGAGGCCAGCAAGCTAGGTTAGCTAGGTTAGCAGAGGTCTTTCTCTGCAGATTTCTCTTTTTTCAGCAACGGAGCTTCGACCCATGAGTCGGTTGATGCTTTCATGGCTTATACGCAATGCTCGACGTGCTCTAACTTATGTGTATAAATGCTAGCAATGTCGGTTAATGTCGGTTTCTGGTGGCGGTCCTATACGTGACTGTTGCCTGTCGGCCTGGCCTGACTGACACCACCACGTGCCGGGGACACGCATGCGCAGGTTTAGTCTCAATGTAGATGTGGCCCCGCAAAACCATGTGCGCAATGCCGTCCGGACAATCAGCACCACGTACTCCTGTCCTGATATGCTGCCCTGTGTACTGCTTACAACGCATCGAATAAGGAAATGACTGTAGCTTGGTTCAGTTGCTTGTTGGGCAGGTTGCGGTTGTGGACCTGTTGCGCCGACCGGAGAGCTCAAGCGAAGCAGGCGGTTGATATGTTTGGAAGAATTGTACGTAGGTTGTCACCTGCACTGTTGAAGGCCGCCATGCATAGGAGTCGTCCCAGTGTAATTCTCGGGCTTGTGCTGTGCCTGGCTCCCTTGGCCTGACGGACTAACTTGCACATGCATTGTGGAGTTACACGCCCAGCTTAGCTATACGGTGCAGAGATCGCTATTCTGCAAGCATAGTGCAAGCATCGATTATTCTGACCCACACGAACCCGTGTGCAATTCGGTCATTCCAACCCCACGACAGCGTGCATCCTGCAGAACGTCCGGTGGTTGCCCTCAGTACCTTCCACCTCTCCGTACGTGTGCATCTTCTCGGTAGCCGCCCCCTATCCGCCCGCCATCCCCGCCCAGCTCCCCACCCAGCTCTTCTTGTTGCTGCTGCAGCACCTCCTGCGTGCCCTGCAGCTCCGCAGCCAGTGCCGCAAGCTGCTCCCGCAGGCCTGCAATGACCTCGTCCTTGCGGGACAGGGTGGAACGCACCCGAGCCTCCACAGCCGCCATCTCTGACGCATGGCGTGACTTCAGGTCCTGAATTTCCTGCATACGCACCGTGCACATAGCGTTTAGCCGGGATGGGTCAGGTTGCAAGCAGGTACAAATTTTAGGCGTTAGGGCCAGGGCAAACGGCATTGGGTTTCCTAACGACGCCCTTACATGCTGTGCCTGCGACAGCCGGGCCTCCACTTGCTGCTTGTCCCGGGCCACGGCGGCTGCCGCCTCCGCTGCAACAGCCGCCTTCTCCGCACCCAAGGACCGGACGTCTCGCTCTCGCGCAGCCGCCTCCTCTTTGGCGGCGTTCACCTGCGCATGGCGGCTACGGTTGATAACGAGCAAGGAAAGCTGCTAGGGCAGGCAGTAACGCTGAAAGCTGGCATGTTTGGGTTCGGTTGGAAACAGGAAGCGGAGAGAAGGAAGGAAAGACCAGGCCACGCCCCACCTGCCCCTCCAGCCAGCGAATGGTTTCGTTGCGCGATTCCAACTCGCGCCGCAGCTCCTGCAGTGACAGCTCTGTGGCCGCGAGCCGCTCATCCGCAGCCTACGTGCACACCGGAGGATACGGCAGTGATTAACGATACGAATACAGTGGGCGAATCTTACAGCCCGACTGCAATATGACAACCAACACGTAAGAATTCCACTATCGGGTGCAAGCTCTATTGTGCGCAACGGTAGTAAGCGGCACATAGTGATACCATAATACCTGTTTTGATGCGCCAGCACTTCGGAAGCGCTCGGCCATCTTGGCCTCCGCGCGGTGCGCTTCCTTCAGTGCGGCAGCTGCTTTGGCCCCGGCCGCCTCTTCCCGTTTCCTGAAGTCCTCCTTGAGGGCTTCAAGTGCTGCTGCGTGCTCAGCCTCCAGACGCGTGACCACGGCCTGTGTTCCAATTAAGACAAGCGTCGGTGCCGAATGCAGCCGGGTTGGATAGCATTAACGCGGCCGCATCCGGGGCATTCGTACGCCGTAGTGGGAAAGGTTTGCAAGGACTATGCAACCTAACAGCTGCTCCGTACCTGCACCTCCTCGTTCCGCTCCTGAAGCAGCTTCTCCCGGATGGCCGCCACTCGCTCCGCTACCTCCTTGCGAGCACGCTCAGCCATTGCAGCGCGCCAGCCCTCCTGGCCGGTCTCGTACTGCTCTCGAAGAGCCTCAATCTGCGGCTCAGCACGAAACGAATATGCATATAATGACAGGAAGATCTATCGTTTCTGCCACAGCAAACCGCATGATCGATCACGCGCGCAACCACCAGTAATGTGATGCGCAGTTGCAGTGTCCAATCCTGCTGCGCACCTGCTTGTCATGGGTTTTGCGTATGGCCTCCTTCTCCCGCCGCCAATCCTCCTCCGCCTCCTTCAGGCGGGTTTCACCGGCTTCTTTAGCGGCCGCCACAGCCTCCTCGTACCGTTTCTTCTCCTCTTTCCTGCAAAGAAGAAGGAAAGACGGCCATGGAGACGGATTGCATGGTCACACGAGGACAAGACCAACACCGTGTACGATGAGTGCGAGCCATCAACTAAAGTGCCCATCAAACCCTGTTGAAGGCCCAAACCCGCCTGCAGCAGCACCCCGCGAAGGCCACACTGACCGGGATTGCTCCGTGTGCTCCAGGCGAAGATCCGCATCGGCCACCAGGCGCATGCGCTGCGTCTGAGGGTTGGTTCGGAGGGACATCGCATGGGCACGGTTCACGGATGAAGGGCAAACGAACAGCGAAACCACGTTCTCAGTCTAATTGCCCCGCGGTTGATTCGACAGGTCCGAAACTCTTCAGCGCAGAGCATACTCTGCGGCCTCACCTGCATCTGCTGCTCGTACCGTTCGCTGACCTCTCGCAACCTGGTAGCAGCGGCCGTGCGCTCCTTTTCGACGGCTTCCTCGTTTTCCCGTGCCATGCGCTCCTTGAGCTGTGCAAAGTATTCCGGCGTTTGCAGGGCGTGTGGTCAGTAAGTATGGGTCGGGGAAAAAGTCGTGCACTTCGCTTGACCTGTGCTTGCCTCTCACCTGCCTCACAGCCACCTCGTTCTGCGCCACGTAGTTGTCCAGGTGCCGCCGGGCTTCCTCCGCCGCAGCCTGTTGGGCTGCTGAGAGCTCCGCACGGTGGCGTGCGAGTAGCTTCTGGACCTGGATGGCAGACCCAAGTTTTGACGGAGGCAACTTGAGACTCGTGAAACGCCGGTGTACATACTGCAGGTTACCACAGGTGGCTGACCGGCGCAACGCAACCACCATAACGGACGTGCGCCGAGTGTCTCACCTCGCCCTCCAAGCCCTTGACCGTCACGTCCTTGATCTCGGCCGCTTTGGACGCCATCCAGGCGTCCCGGCGCTGCTTCTCCGCCGCCGCCCAGGTCTCCTTCTGCCGGCGCAGTTCGGCTGCCCAGCCCTCTTTGAGCTTGGCGATGGAGCGCTCCTGGCGATCGTCAGCTCCCTGTGCAGCGAATGTTTCCCACACTGAAAGCGTGAGGTATGGGCAAGCGCAATCTATTGCCTTTGGCTAGGCAGCATATGTGAAAACCGGACCCCGGTGCGTTGAATTACTGCCCCTTATTCTCTCGTCTTCCTCTTCACACGCTTTCCCGCATCCGGCAAGGCCCTTCACGCGGCAACCCCTGAACAACAAGAAAACCTTAGCCCCAAGGCGCACCCCTGTACCCGACCTTGAGCTGCTCCGTGAGCTGCTCCACGCGGCTGTTGAGCGCCTCCTTGTCCGCCAGCAACCGGTCCACAAAGGCCAGGTGGCGAGACACGGCCGCCTCGTACTCGGCCCGCTGAGCTGCCAGCAGGTCCGACAGGCGGGCATCTGCCTCTTGTAGACAGGTGCGCTGAGCGGACTGTAGCGCCTCAACCTCCTGTACACACCGGGTTAATGTGCATACCGGCCAAGATGCTGAGTGACCGCTGGTTGCAGTAAGGCTTGCTGCGAGGGCCAAGTTAAGGCCTCACTCTGCGCGCATCGTATCGCGTATCGTACGGGACCTCTTGAGGCTAGCTGCGGAGCGGAATTTGCGTGCTGCAGTACAGATTGAATGCCAAGCCCCATTCCAACGACATGGAACCGCATTCTAAGATAGTTGGCCTGCACGTACCTGCGACAACTCCTGGATCCGCCGATCCCGCAGCACGACATCATCCTGTGGCGAATACAGTATGGAAAGAGTACTAAAGAGAGTACGGAGTGCAAAGCGACAAGGCAACGATTTGGGTACTCTATCGGCGCATGCTGTCATCAACATGGTACACACTATATATGCTCTGGTGGGCCCACCTGCAGCCGCCGAATCTTGACGCGCACGCCCTCGTACACGGACTCCGCCAGGAATGCAGGCCTGATAATCGGGGCAACACTAGGAGGTAAGGAACGGAACCGATACGCATGGTGTCAGCCTGGGCCCCAAACGAAGCACTCACCTGCTTGTGAGCCCGGATACTGCGCTTGCAGCGTCAACGGATGCCGCGCCGTCATCGTCAAAATCGTCTGCCTCTCCAGGGCTGTATGCACGCTGGTACTGGGATCGCCGCACCGGCCCCTCTGAGTCACTGACTGCTGCCAGTGACCGCTGCAGCGGAAGAAAAAGGGGAGAATTCAGTAGGCATCATACTGGGACAATCCCCTCGAAGCTGCCCGCTAAAGCTCCTTTGAGCAAGCACTTGCCTGTGTGCTCAGTTGCGGAGCTCCGGTGTGGGCTGTTCCCGGGCGCGATGAGGCCGCCGTCCGTTGGCTGGCTGCCGCGACTGTCGAGCCCGGTGAGGGACGCCGGTTGGCTCCAACGGCACCGCGCGGACTCCGGCCGACGCAGGAGAGCCCAGGCAACAGGACTGCGGCCATAGCTGCTGCTGTCGACGGCTCGGCGGCAAGGAGGGCCGGCGCCATGGCCACACAGTTGGCCTCCTGCTCTGCCTGCGCGAACGGCAAGACAGAGCAGGGGTGGTCAAGTAATCAGTTGCGGTCTGAGCGGCTTGCATGACGTAGGCAGAAGGCGGGGAACTCTATGTCAAGGGAATATGAGAGAAGCCCGGTTTTCAGATAGTTGAGAGCATGCTGGCGACTGCCCTGTACGAGAAGTGTATTGGGCATCATCGGTCGTTGGCGGCCCACCTGTTGTTCCACCTCGTCTAGGTATTTAAGGATAGACGTCATCTTGGCTGCTGTAAGGCTCGCGTCCACTGCGCCGCGCGCTTGCGGCGCCGGGGCAGGTGCCTTGACCGAGACCCCTTGGTCAGGCAGCGTCAACCGTGGGACCGCAGGTGGTGGTGGTTGCACGTGCATAGAGGCCTCACGTGGGCAATCACTCCGGTCGGGTGCAGAGCCGAGCGCTCCAGCGCTCTGGCCTGGAAGCCGCTGCATGCCTGGGTGACGGGGGCTACCCTCCTCGCGGCCCACCGTTGCGGTCTGCTGATCAGGCCGCACAGCCTGTACTGCAGGCCTGTCAGCCCGCCTGTGCAGCCATTGCTCATCACGGTCCAGGTCAGCGGCTGACTTCGCCACGGGTCCTGGCTCGCTTTGAGGTTGTTGTCCAGCTTGCGGCAAACCCTTCTTGTTGCCACAACTGCGGTGAGATTCGTCCTCATTCCTCGTGGCGGTGGGCCGCATAGGTTCAGCCATGTCGCCTTCAAGATTGCAGGCAGCGCCCCGAATGCGACTCTGAGTTGCCACGGGCAGCGAACCCGAAGGCTCTTCGCGCACAGCTGACTCGGACGCCTGCTGCTGCGCAAGGTGCTCTGAAGGTCGTGGCTCAAGGGGAAGCGGATTCAATGACTCCCTTGGCTCGCCTCTGAGGCCATCGCCATGGCCCCTGCCGTCCGCGGGTCGTCGCTTGTGGACAGCGCTCTTACAGCCCTCCACAGAATGCTCCTGCCAGGGTTCACCCGCTGCATCAAGCTGTCGTGCTGGCTTTCCGCGCGCTGCGGCTTCGTTCCGGTTGCCTGGCTGCTCCACTCGCAGTCTGCCATCGTGCAGCTCCTCCTCTGAGTCGCTGTGGCTGTTTGAGGATCTCCTCTGCCGCTGGGGTGGAGCCACTTCGAGCAAAACTTCTCGTTGCTTTCGCCGAAGAATCCCGCTGCCCTCAGCAGGCGGCGGCTCGGTCCCCACATCCCGGCCGTCTGGCCGCTCATATGGCCGCCTGGCTCCGCTTCGGCAGGCCTCAACAGCGTCCCGACGGTCAAGCTGCTGCCTCGGTGCCAGCCTCTTGCTGCTTGTCCGCCGCTCTTCCCCGGAGACGAAGGAACAGGATGTGGCATCTTCCTCGTCGGGAACTGCGCGGCATCCGTTGCCGCTGATCCTTTCTCCCCGGGAACGGGCAGATGGGGCACGAGATGCGGCACCTGAGTCGTCAGCAGCACCCGCCGAAACAATCTTGGGCTGTGTGGCGGCTGTGCTACCCAGCGCGGAGACCCTCTGGCTCCCTTGCTGCTTCAGGCGTTGGAGAGCCTCGGTCCGCAGGCTCCGTGACGGGCTGCAAGAGACGTGCTGTTGCTGCTGTTGGGGGCGGCCCTGCGTGCAATCGCCATCTTGTGCGGCGGCGAGGTCTCCATCTACCTCGTTGCACCGAGGCCCACGGCTGTTGGTGTGGCAGCGTCCTGGCAGCGCCTCCTGCGGCTGCGCTTGTACGGGACCGCCCTCATCCGCACCAAAGTACATGTTGGAAGGCGATGAAGGGGCCCGGCGGGATCCCAGGTCTGGAGCACGCCTCGTGATTCCAGCAGCACGCGAGCTGACAGCGTCGTCTGGCGAGGGCATAATGGCAGTTTCATCCGAAGCTGAGCGTAGGGTAGGATCGCCGCCGCTGCCCGTGGCAGCGGAGAGCGCGGGCGACGCCATGACAGGGTCTGCGTCCGCGTCTAGGGAGGGCTGCAACTGCTGCATTAACTTGGGAACATCCGCCTCTGTCCACGGCTCCACGGCCGTGGGAGCTGGAGTCATCCGTGCATTGGCTAGCGTGCTTGCCGAAGAAGCTGCTGGGCCCCTGCCATCCAACAAGCTCGCCCCGTCACCATTGCCATCCTCTGCCGCTGCCGCCGCCTCCACTCGCGGCGCCACTGCCGCCGCAGCTGCCTGTTTCCGTGGCGTTGCCACAAAGGTGTACACAGCATGACCACCCTCGTGCTTCTTGTATGGCTGAACCGGGCCCTGCAATATATCGATAGGAACGGGTTCTGAGGGCCCAGTCGCATTGGCTGAGCAAATCAAGCCACCGGACTCCCTGCTACATATCATAGCGATCCCAAACATGCAATGCACCAATGCTATGATATGTTCGCCCGATTGCACGCACCTTTTGGGCATCCTCTTCGGCCATTGCTGGCTCTTCGCCCGACGCTTCTTCGATTAGGCACCTGGTATCAGGGCGGTGTCTCTGGGGCCCGACACCGGCCTGGACTGTTGCTGTTGAAGCTTGTTCGCTGGTATCGCGGGCTCCTGCTGCGGCTGTAGGGCCCACGGTACTGGGCCGCGCAGGCACCTTTATTGAAAGTGGCGCGGCAAATTCGATAGCTGAGGCGGGGCGCGCCGTTCGGGAACTCAGCGACTGCCGAGTCGCGGAGCGCCCCACACCTAATGCCAGCTGCTCATCTACCACATCCGGCGTCGCAGTCTCTGCCGATGGGACGTCGGACTGGGAGCGCTTCGCCAGAGAGTCACCGGGAATGCTGCTAAGGTGGATGCCTGGCGCTCCCTCTCCCAGCAGCAGCTGTAAGCTGAGTCCTGAATCGTCACCCAGGAGCTGCCGCAAGATGCGCTCCTCCGCCTCCCGCCGCAGCTGCGCGTTGGTGTAGGGGAATTCGACTTGAGTAGGACATACCGGACAATGCTCTCCTAGCTTCTATACGACTAGCGCTGCCGGAGCCAAGCAAACATAGGGCTGAACGGCTGCTGGCCCTGCTGCAAGGCATGCACGTTGCGGACAAACAGCCCCTCTGTGGCCCATCGTACCTTGGCTTTCCAGGCCCGCCACTTCCGCCACTGTGCCTGGATTACTCGTGCAGCAACGTCCCGCTTAAAATGCTCAAACGTTGCATCGTCAATGGAGTGGTCCCCGGCAGCCGTGAGCGAGAGTGACTTCATGCTCCAGCCAAGAGACGACATCCGAAATACTGATGGCAGCGGCTGAGCCGCTCTGCTGGATGGACCGTCAGGGGGCCGCTCCCCAGCAAGCGCTGTTGTTTGGGGAAGTCTGCCCATCCAGGAATCGGCTGTGGAGTGCGCTGCGCGCGAGGCAGCGTGTTTAGTGGGGGATTGATCTGCGCTGCTGGACACAACATCATCGTCCAAGAATGGGTCGTCGTCGGAGTGCTGCTGCGGGCCGTACTGCTGGAAGTCGGGAGACGCGCGCGTGTCCACGCTTATTCGCGCGCCCCTGCTCACAGCTCCTGCATACTCCGAGGTGTCCTGCGTGTCGCCCGCACGTGTCAGTTCCCGTAGGGCAGTCTTTTGTCTTAGTGCTGCAAGTCAGAAAAGAGGTCTGGACCTGGAGCATGCCACTTCCCCTGGCCTATCGTGTATGATCCCATTTCAAGTTCACTCACGTGGATAATGCCAGGCGCGGGCCTCTGTCGTTGCTGCATATATGAAAGGACTTCTTTTTTGGCGACCTGCATTGTGCGGCGGTCGCCAAGAAGTGGTTGACGCTTCATGCACCGCTCAAGTTGCCCTCGATTACCCTACCTGCGCACGAATAGCTGCAAGCCGCGGACTCTCAAACCCCTCCACGCCGTCTAATACCTCCACAGCGTCTGAGTCAACGTCCGGGGCGCTTCGCTTCCCCAGCTCCGCCAGCCGGTCGGCGCCGGTCCGTCCCGCTGCGCGGCGCTGCTGCCCCACACGGCCGCCAGCTGAACCCCTGGCACTCTCCAGCACACCAGGCAGGTGGTCATCCCTGCAGAGGAGGCCACGTGGTGTCAAAGGCACGGACCACAATGTGAGAGAGTTGTCGCAGTGCTGCTCACCTCGCACGGCCTGCGGGCCGCGCCCCGCCTGCCTGCGCTTTGCGTGCGGCCGGGAAGTGCGGCAGCCTCGCGCCAGCCTGCTGCTTCGACGACGCGGAGCCTGCAGCCCAAGGTAGTGAGCTCAGCTCATGGTAGTGTCTAGGCTGCCGGAAGGTGGGACCCAGTTCGGTACTAGGTCCTTACTCGCTTCCCGAGCGGCCATTTTAGCCCGGAATGGCGAGGCTGCCCTGTTGCCCAGCGGGCTACTGTGCTCGACCTTGCGTCGAGACTCCATGCGCTGTGATAACGGCTAAAGCCAAGCGTCAGGAGCTGGCGAGGCGGTTCCAGGGTTGACCGGCGAGAGTCATGTCCCCTCAAGCATTTAGCTTAGCGCGTGTATAAGTTATTACCTATGGTAGTGCACACGCAAGGCAGCAACGCTATTGAGGGAGTGACTAGGATCCAAGCGGTTCGGATCCAAGCTTACACAACCACCTCCCAGAAAACTAAGAAAAGATTAATGGTTTAATAGCTTTTACAATTGTTTACTTAGACCCCACCTTCCTCACGCTTCCCGCGGCTTGCTAACATGGGGGCTAAGGTCGATAGAATTGATGGGTCACAATGGTTGTGGTATCATGGGGCGTATTGCACAACGCTTCTTCAGAGGTGGCCGGCTCACCATTGTGGCGCTCACCGGTTCATGCGACATAACTGCGGGCCAAAACAGTCGTCCACGCCTGAAGCGTCATAGTTCACACGGCGTCATAATTCACACGGCGTCTCTCTGCTAAAAGTTTTAGCAACCATGTCACCACGGGGAGCTTCCGGGGGAGAACGGGTTGCACAAGCCTGCGTAAGCTGCAGCCTGCTGCAGTACGCACTGGCATGCCCCTGCATGCCCCGGAGATCGAAGCATAAGATAATGGAGTGCATAGAGGCCATCAGAAACTCCAATCCCAGCTCCAAACTAATAGACCACCTGCCCTTCGAAGGAGTTGCAAGAAAGCTAACAGCTCTATACAATTCGGAAGGCTCTTGGTATGGAGCCACACACTCATTAGCCACTTTAAGGAGAGTCATTTCATTCGCACGAGGGTTGAGTTCTTAGGCTGGCACTTGAAGTGGCTACTGCCAACGTGAGGGTCCGCCTGAAGTGCATCCGCACTCTTGACTCCCGCCGATGTTCGCTCGCATGCCAACCTCATGGCCCGGCTGGCGCGCCGGGTTGAGGAGCATCCGAGGGAGCAGCTGCAGGCAGGAGGGGTCATAACGTACTTGCAAGACCCACTGCCAAGTGCGATTCCTCATAGGAAACAAACACCTGAAAAAACAGCTGAAACGCGCAACGGTTCACGGCAAACCCAACAGTGGCAAACGACTATGTGTAACGAACGTGCAACCAGGGTTGTATTTTTCAGTTCCGTCGTTATGCTCACCTCCCACCCGTGCCTCCAAAGCCGCGATGGTGTCCCGACAGCGCTGGAGGAGGTAGTCCCGCTGGCTGATCTCCGCTATGTGGTGCTGCTGAAGCTGGGTCAGGTGCTGCGACCAAAAGGGGGGGGGCGACGGGGAACACTACTAAGCATCGGGGAAAGGGGGCCAAGTGCAAGACGAAGTCAAGCGTGCAATGTCCCTATGGTACCGTTAACAGCGAAAGACTTTCTCTGTAATGTGCCGGAAGCATGCCCACTCGGCCGAGCCTCTGGGGGCCCGGTCGTCAAGAGCCCAGCACCTCACCTCCTCACACTTCGCGATGATCGCCATTGACTCCCGCTTAATGGAGTCGGTCTTGGTGGACTCCACCACCCATTTGTTGCGCCACTGACTCGCCTCCGCCGCGGCCTCCTGTG